>JANHGB010048841.1:0-15429 GCA_026283785.1 Coracopsis vasa
TAAGGTTGGTCTATTTAACTGCATGTTACATTTATGGAAAAATATCAGACAACCAAAATTGCAGACAGTTCTGTTACAAAGATTAATTTTGAGTCACTGAGGAAATTTTGCTTGAAATCTGGATGTTTTGATCTTCCTTCATGTTATGTTCAGTAGAGATGTGTATGTATATGCATATATTTTTATGCACTTGCATATTTCTCTATTGTAATTTTTTTAAAACAAACTATAAAATCTGATGATATTACAGAGATCTCATCTCCTGTTTTTGTAAGTCATGCTTCCTTTCAGACTGCCTGGCCAGACGTAATGCCTGTCTAATCAGTTACATTATGTTCTAAGGACTGCTGTGAATTTTTGTAATGTTGATGACTGCTGCTGCTCTTTTAAAACTCTAGGGGTTGAAGGGGTGTGATTGTTCATGTAGGGTGCAAAGGTTGTCCTTTTGGAAAAATCAGGTTAATGTACTGTGTACTGTCATTTCCTGTATTTTCAAACAGTTCTGAGTAACACAGTTCAATAAGGAATCCTGTCTTATCTTTAACATTTCCCGTGTTTATTGTTTGCTCTGGGCTTGTCTTTTAAAATCACAATCAGATTTTTTTTTTTTAATGTACTGCCTTGTAATAAAGGATCTACTGTATTTCACTGTAAGTATCTTGAATAGTTCAAATAAATACCTCACAGCATCTATATACTTTATATATATGTATCTCACCTGAATTTTCCATTCTTATTTTTCCCAGATGTGGTATTTTCTTCCTGAGCAAGCAAAATTTTTAAAAACTTTATGTAACTATGGGCTCTGTCCAGCTCTGTGAAGTAGAATATCCTAATGCAAGTAGTTTCTGATAGGCTGATGCTGTTATGTTGCACGTTTGTGACACTTTATCCCCTGATATCTGGTATTTGTTCAAGTAGTTTGCACAGCTGACTGATAAAACTGCAATTAACCAATTTGAAACATGCTCTGAAGAGATAACTTTTGATCAGCAGCCTTGTCTTTGTAAGGGAGAAAAGGAATTCGATGCAGTAACTTAATTCAAATTTTTTTAGCTTGTACAAAATAAACCCCTATTACTCTATAGAAACTTATGAAATCATTAATTGCTTTTTTATTTTTTTTTTTTGATGAGGGGAATGCCTGTAACCCTTCTAGTTATTCCTCGTGTTAAACTTAACCCCGATATGCCTGAAAACCATTGATCTTGCTTATCAAGATATGTTCTTAAAGCCGTTGGTATTTTTGTCTGTAAAACCACCACTGAGGAAGGTATGGGGAATAAGAGTATAACAATGTGACCATTAACTGGTATGCAGTCTCTAGTTCTAAACATTGTTAGGCACCAGAAAGGAAGTGGAAGGTGGGCAGTAAGAAACTTTCTCACCTTAAATACTGAAGTAAATTTAAACAAAAGTAATATTTAATTAATCTTTTTTTCTATATTCAGATTAAAGATGCACTGTCTTTACTGTGTGAAGTCAACACCAAAGCTAGGCTGACGTGTCTTGCAGTCTGGCTTGACCGAGCTTCAGAAATGAAAGAAAACTCTGATAAGGTTGCAACATTGTCTCAAGGTAAGAGAACTGCATGTTTTTTCAGTTGCTGATATGGCTATGAAATGAAATATATTAAGCGGGATGGTTTTAGTGTATGCATTGGAAAAAGTTTTGGTATCTTGAAGAACTGGGGATAAGGCACTGGCAAGTGATACAGATATCCTTACCAATCTGATAGCATCTCATGTATGCTGGAGGACATAAACTTCTTTTCACTCTTATTGTATGAAAGTTTTGTTTTCTTTACTGGAATAATTTACTGTGGAAGCTACTGTGAAGCTTTTGAGAATGATAAGAAAAGAAGAAATAGTTTGATAGAAGTGCATGTCTTGTTTTCCTATTAAAAAAAAATAGGTCTGAGGCCTATTTTTTTTACCTCGGTCTAAGGGTATGTGAGTGAAACTTAGGAAGTCTTGTGCAGTTGGATTTTTGCTGTTGTTTTTCCGTATTGTAATCTATTTACATGATCTCTAGATATTTTCATATCACAGGCAAAGCTAGCATAAATTGCATATTTCACTCTAAATAAAAAAATCATTTATAATCCCTTTTATAAAATAAGATACTAATATGTCTCTGTGCCATTTTAGACTATACAGACTGGACATAAGTATCAGTGTGCATAATTTCTTGCCTTTTTTTTTTCAGCAAATGAAGATGAAAAACCATCCATAGTCAGGAAAAATGAAGTTTGTTGGACTGATAAAAGTGGTAAAACAGCAAAAAGAAAAAGAAAAATTGCTCCAGAGAAGCAAAAATTGGAAGCTCCACTGCAAAAGAAGAAAAAGAAACGGAATAGCTCAGCATGAAGGCAGCTACTTTCTCTCTCAGATAAAAAGTAGATGCTGGTGTTGCAGGATATAAACCTCTGGCAATACATATACCTCTGAACTGATCTGTTGATTAAAAGTAATGAATGTTTTTACCCTAATAAATTGCCTAATCATCCTGGGAAGTAGCAAAAAAGACACGGCAACTTTTCTAAGTGAATGAGGCAAAAATAAATTCATAATATGTAATGTTTTATATTTTCCTGTTAACAATACCATACACTTTTTAACTGGCTCTGGAAAGTCCAGGTAAAATGATAAGAAATGCTGCAGATGTCTCGGTTACATTTTTGTCTCACTTAAATGCATATTAAAAACACATAAATGTTTTCATTTTGATGTTGAAAAAATTACTGTTCATTTGACTCAAAATATGATCTGCCTTGGTTATGCATTGTTCTACAATAAGAAGGAACTTCTTAAATTTTGTTGAACTATTATGATCACATTTCATTTGTACATACATTCACACATTCGCAGAAAATTATACTTTCTAGTTCTTGACATGAACTTCCAGAGTTTATAAGCAAAATATCTGAGTTTTTTACTGTATCCATACTTCATGCATTTAATATTTTTAAAAGTCTTGGTACCCATGGTTCCCATGATTGAAATCTTTTGTTCAGAATATGGTACATATTTTAGGTGGAAGAGTTTATATCAGTTGGGTTTTACCTTCTCTTCCCCTTTCTCATAGTATTTTTTCCAGTCCTTGATCTGAGCTACGCTCTTAAAAAAACCCAAACATATCTGACGTTTGAAATGTTTGCCATGCTGATAAAATGTCACCTGTGTGGTTTACGCTTAAACAAAGGGAACAGGATTTTACCCTTACTACAGTTACTACCTTGTTACAAATATACAGTGGGAAAAGCAAAGTTGAGCTGGAGAGAACAAAGTCAAATAGCTGTACTAAATATTCTCTTTATTTCTTTTAAAGTAAGGCATTTTAATGTTGTTTTCTGCACTACCAGAGTAGTCATTATTTCTTCCATTTTCAATGAGTAATTAGAATTATACTTTATTCTGATTTACTTTAGTAATAATCTGTTCCTCCTTGTGCAACAGGAGAAAAGATAGAGAAAATCAGAAAAAAAAAATCTGGAGACATGGTAAACTATTTCCTATACCTTGAGTGAATGCTCAGCTACCAACCAGTACTTGGCAATTTTTGTTGTTATTTCTTTGTAAACATCTTCATTTTCAGCCCATTTTCCTTTGTAGTTTTCAGGAACTGCTTAGAATAATAGAGGGGAGGCAGCAGTGCAGAGCAAGAGATGTCAGTGGTGAGAAAGCTCTTCCTATGTCAGAAAAGATAAGTGTGCATGACACTGGCAGAGAAGATGAAGAGCTATGGCTGCAAGAAACAGCAGCATCTCATCTGAGCCCTAGGTGAGTTCAGCAGCTCCAGCAGCTGTGGGTTTCTTCCAGTTTTCTTGCTTCCCCTCTTGGGGATCCCAGGTGCTGGATTACAAAGCAGAGCCTAGTGAAACATGAACCTCAGGGCCCTTACACAGCTTGAACAGAAAGGGGAACCCCATTCAGGATAGTTTAGATCTGTATTGGTTGGGACATTTTTAGGGGAGATAGGAGATCTGTATTTAAACCACTTAAGCCAACAAGGGAATTAAACTGTTCCTCACTTTTTGACCATTAGGCTGATTCATAAAGATGAGAAAATCTGAAATGCAGCTAGAGAACTCTCCTGGGTTTAGCTGTAACAGTTATTTTTCTCCTTCTTTGTAGCTGGTTTGGTGCTGTGTTTTGGCTTTAGTCTGAGAACAATGCTGGTAACACACCAATGTTTTTTAGTTGTTGCTAAGTAGCATTTACCCTGATCAAGGACTTTTCAGTCTCTCATGCTCTGCTAATGAGGAGGGGCACAAGAAGCCAGGAGGAAGCAGAGACAGGACACCTGAATCAAACTAGCCAAAGGGGTATTCCATACCAGAGCGCATCATGCCCAGTATATAAACTGGGGAGAGTCACTGCTGCATTTTGCAGAAAGCACAGGCCTCTGATGTTCTGTGCCTTATGTTACAAAGAAGAGCTGAAGCCCCTCAGCTCGGGGGCTTGGCTGAAGGAGTGCTCTTTCTTTCTATATGGTTAAATGTTCATGGGAGGTAAGTGCATAGCCAAATGGAGTAAGTCATGCATAACCATTTACTTGAAGAAAGCAGTTCCAGCACGCGGAAAAACAAAATAGTGTTTATCTTTGTAGACCGTTGTAAACATCTCTATTTTTTCCAAAGAAAAAAAAGGAAAAAAAAAGGCACTAGCCGTGCTTATAATTTGAATATTATAGAAATCTACCATGAAAGGGCTATACTGAAATTACAGTGGTAGCTCATGCTAGTCCAAAACCCAACCCCGAATTCTCAGCTGTACCACATTCTGGTACACGACTAGGACAGACTGGGTGTACACGAATGCAGTTAGGAGGGAGCTTTGCCCCTCACTGAAGAAACAGACAAAACCTCGTCTGCACTGAGGTCTCGTCTCTTTTTGCAGGCACTGGGGCTTGCTCGGGCATCCCCGATACCCGGCAGGGGGGGTCATCCGTAGGTCGGTGGGAGGGCGCCAATGCTTTCTCCTCCGCACCCCAGACAGCGGTAAGCAGCTAACGCGCTGCAGTTTGCTGATTAGATTCCCCCGCTACTTTCAGAACAGCCGGAAAAAGGAAGCTTTGGGCGGTGCGTTGCTCCCTCGCCTCCTCTTCCGCAGCCCGCTCCGCCTCGGTTTGCTGTGGAGCGCTGTGGCCGGGCGGGTGAGTTCTGCCCGCGTACCCTCCGCAGTAAGGCGGAGAGACTCATCCCGCCCCGCCATCCCCAGGGCTGCTTTCCCAACAAATCGGGTTTCAGCTCTTGAACTTGGTTTAGGGCTTAGGCTTTAAGTAGGCCTTGCGTGTAGAAAAGTCCCTGCGGCAAAACTCTGTGTTTTGGGTTTTGGGATGCTGATCCTCACACTAAATTTCTTTTCCAGTTTTCGACATGGCAGTGGACTGGCTCGGCTTTGGCTACGCCGCTCTGGTGGCATCAGGAGGGGTCATTGGCTATGCAAAAGCAGGTACGGTGTGAGAAGGTGCTTGTATGTCCCTCACTTTGTGTGAGCTGGGCGGCTTTTTACCAAAGCGTCTTATCTCGAAGTTAACGCAGATGTAAAGTTTATCAGTTTGTGCCATGTGCTGCTAACTTGCTGTTGTTGGGGTGTGGTGTTTTTTGGGTTGCGCTGTTGCTTTTGGCTGATAAGCCAACAATCTGCTTTCTGGTAGGTGCTGCTGTCCTGCCTCTTCATTGTGCTCTTTGGGAGAGCTGACATAAATTTCCTTCAGAAAGGCTTTTTTCCCCTCCTACTTTAAATATAAGCATTTTATTATAAATGCTCTGTATAGCTTAAATTACCTTTTTTTTCCCCTTAGAGATTTATTCACGTTTTAATGTTTGATGGCAACAGTATACTGCAAGTTGCAGCATTTTCAGAAGGATCCTTTCTCCAAATAGAGCTGAACAATGCAAATCGATCCTTAAACTGGTTCCTTTTCTGGATGCTGCATCATAAGATTACCCTCTGACCTACTGCTTTTCTTTCCTGTCCCTTTTCTGAGTTTGCCCTCCTCCAGACAAAACTGTGGATTCATCCCTGGTGCAATACTGCCTCTTCAGCTTTGAAAATCCCTTATTATCTCACCCCAGATGGGAGGACAAGGCCATGTCGAGGCGAGGGTATCCAGAACACAGGATTTTTGAAGGGGGAACAAGAACTTTTATGGTGACCTGTAGGGATTAAACAACAAAATTCAAATCCACAACTATCATTTCCCTAGTAATAACTTGGAGAAAACCCCCCCAAAAAATGGAACATTCATTCATAAAGTTAAGGTGGTGATACATTCTTTTATCAGAAGGTCTATTTACCCATACAGATGACGGTCAGCAATAGGTGCCTTGGGGAGAATATGAGAACAGGGCAAATAAAGACTGATTGATTTTCCTCTCTTCATTTAGTCAATTCTCTGTGTCTCAGTGTTGTGACACTCGGGAACTTCCTGAGCCAAAGGTGATGTGGTTGTACTATTAGAGAGTATATGTCATAACTGCTTAAACAATGCCTTGAGATAAAATTCAAGGGTATGATGGCCATTTCTTGGCTCCCAGGCTTGTGGAAAGAATGGTAGGTGCAACATGTTGGTTGCTAAACTGTATTCTGTGCAGAACAGCCTCTTACTAGAGTGTGCATCTTGTAATGTACAAGAATATGTGGCGCTTTCTGTCATCTTTAACTCTTGCTTTTCATACAAAAACCAGGATCTGAAGCAATGTTACTGTTACTTTGTTGACCACTGAAAAATGTTTACTTTCTGGTTGCAATATGCAATCCTCCTGTAACATTGAGAGGAGATCTTTATCAGCTTAGCTTTGCAATCTTGAGTCTTTTAAAGGTGACCTGGAAAATGGAGTATATAAAGAACCACCCTCAATAGCATAAAGTCCTGAATTTTTCATTGGGGGCATTTACCACTCACAGTGGTCATACCACTTCATCACTTGATGTGATCTTTAAATCACCAACATGGATGTGGTATCCTTTATCTTCTTGTATCTTGGGATTATAATTTATACTGAGGACTTGATCCAGAGTTTAGGTGACTCCAGGGAGCATTCTTCTAAAATCTGCAGTTACCTTTGGATCAGATCTCAGGTGTATTTAAGAGCCATGACCTCTCTCATTCAACTCCACTCTTCAGCAATGCTTTTTATCTGCATGCCCTCCTGCCCCTTTCAGTCCACGTGCCTTTTTTTCTGATCTAAACCTCTTAATATTTAACCCATCTACTTTACTGCCTCTCAAGAAATTCTGATATTTCTGTGTTGAAACAACACTCTTCAGTTTACACAAACACTGATTTTTCTGCTTTTCTCACTATTCTTTCCATCATAGACATATCAATGGCTTTGCTGTTAAAGGATTAAATACTAATGCTATTTGTATCTTATGAAAGAGTATTTGCACATGTTTCTGGGTGCAGATCAGCATGGTCTTAATATTTTAAAAGAAAAAAACCCTTCTAATCTGCTTTATTACAATGAATGCCATTTTTTGTTTTTCTGTTAATGTGGGTGGTTTACTAAACAAATAAGCTGATGAGCAAGTTTATTTTTAAGCTTCTAATAAATGCATTATCTTGTTCAGGTAGTGTCCCATCACTAGCTGCTGGCCTTTTGTTTGGGAGTTTGGCTGGACTGGGTGCCTATCAGCTCTCACAGAATCCAAATAATGTTTGGATTTCTCTCAGTAAGTTGTTTAAAAATTTTAATTAGAAGGGATTATATTTATCCTAACATAAAATGAGTACATAAAAGCATTTTCGGAAGAGTTAAACTGATGGTGTTAGAAATCTAGTTTCAATCCAATCTTTAAACTTGTGGATTTGTGAAAAATCTCCATTAGCGGCCAAACGCAACTGCTCTCCCTGGAGTGCAAGCTGTTAGTGTTACTTATTTTTTTAAAGCATATATTGAGAATGTGTATTAAAAACTGCTTGTCTTGGTTTGCCTTGCTCAGTGATTTCTCACTATATTACTGCATCCCTTTTGCAAGAAGTATACAGTGCTTTGGGTGATAGTTCAAACTGACATTTTTGTTCCTTTTTACAGGAAAAACAGAAGAGGAAATATTTGTTATTTATCATTAGTTTGTCTTCTGAATGTCAAAAAACCTACAGGTTATGAAGGAAAATGTGTGCAAGGATGAAGTGAAACTTAGGCAGTTTAAAAGCAACAATCAAATCAAATACCACTATTTCACATCCTTTAGCAAAGTAAATCACATAAGCATTTTGTGTTAAAAAACTTGTATGCAGTACAGTGTGAACCTCCTAAATTTTGTCTTTCTGCAGTTTACCATACAGAACTCAGGGTTGCGATCAAGTTAGGACAGATTATCATCTGTCACTTTAACCTGTATGTGTCTAAAGCTCATGCCAGTTGCAAAATAACATGACTTGAACTTTTCTTGTTCACTAGTAAGTAGGGTACCTTGCAATTAAAGTAGGCTGAGAAAATATATGTAGGAAGTTCCTGTAGCTCAGATGGTGCCTGACACTTGTTAGGCTGCTCCGGTGTGTTAGTAGGATCCACTCCATTCATGATCTATAGAAGACATCAGTGCGTGACAGTTCTCTAGCACTAGCTATGTTTCAGTCCCCAGGCTTTGCTGAATTGGTGGCTGCCACCATGCATCTGTCTCGTACTGGCGTGTTTAAAGGATCACAGTACAAAGGAAGTGCTAGTAAATTGATGTCTGACCTTTGTGTGTCCTCTTTCTGGCTGGATCCTACTTTCAACATTCTGCAGGAGGCTGGAGTATTTCAGTTCAGGAAGTGTGATTCTCCTGCAGATTGCCCATACCCTTAGCAGGTTATTCTGTTATCGCTGAAAATGGCAGAGATTGTGATTGACTTATTTTTGTTTGACAAATATGTGGAATTAGAAACTTATTGCATGCCTGGGGAGATATAACAGAGAAGCAAGCTTCAGTAATGCCATTTCTTCTTCCTCCTTGGAACTGGAGCTTCCTTTCTCCCTGGCTTGGAGAAGCTAACTGTGGAGAGTCACTGCTTTGTGCTTGGAGAGCTTCCACAGACTATAGCATTTGTTCACTGAAGCAGTGACATAGTATCTAGCTCTTTGATACGTGAAAGTCAGAAGTGAAAGCAAAAGGCCCAGGATTTCTCTCCGCTTCAGCATTGTCTGCAGTGCAGTCCACTTCCACATCTACTAGATAGGTCAAAAGCTGCATGATCAAGCCTAAATAATTGGAGTAAACTGTGCAGATACAGCAAGCTTAAGAGGAGTGAGAAAATATTTTCCCAAATGTGAGACAGTCAGGAACATTTCTATAATTCAGTAGTATATGGTGTCTTCATCCTTTTTGTGCTTAAAGTTTTATGAGAAGGTGTATTCTACTCCTGTTTCAGACAAAATTACATTTAGTGAAGTGTGCATATGAAGACTGGCTACTGATTAGAGGTTGAGGCATTTGAATACTAAAATATTTTAGTTCTTTCTTGTCCTAATCTCTTGCATATCTCCTTATATGAGATTGCTAGATGTCAATAAGAATATTTAGGGTGGTGTTAGGGAGGAAGGATGCCATGACTGGGATTTGATATGAGCTGGGTCTTGCAGGACCAGTCACTACATAGAAGCAATTGCAGAAGAGTGGTTGGAATAGCATGTTGTGTGTAGTTGTTACCACTGGGTAGCGGACGCGTGCTAAGACTAAGGATTACACTGGTATGTTTTCCCTGTAGTTTTCTTAGTATTCAGTGTTTCTGTGAGATACTGCATTCCAGGGATTGCTGTTTCTGTTTTAGTGACTCAGAGAAACTACCTGGCTCTGTGTCTCTGTCAAGTAGTCAGAATACGTTTAACTCTCTGATCTTAGTGGAAAGTCTAGCAGGGCTGAAATGGATTGGTAAAGCTTAGCACTTACATAGCACATTTCCCTTTTGAAGTCTTTTGCAAGCATAAATCAGTTAATTCTCTGAACATTATTATAAGTTAGACAAAAAAATGCTCTCTCCCTTTTAAGAGAAGTGAGAGAATTATGTGCGCGTGTTTAGTGGTTCACCTGTGCAGAGGGAAGGAGTAGGTTCCAGGGGAATCTGGCATAGATTTTTTTCTAGTCTCCAAAGAAGCATGTTTTGACAAAGAAACTTGAGGAGTGTGTGCAGAAGCATATGGAGTGCACTGTCTGCTAGAACTTGATTCAGAATATTTACTCGTCATGTACTGAGGCGTTCCGAAGTTTGACTCTTTTAGTCTATCACATGAAACAACCCCCTTTCACTTCTTACTTCTCTCTATTCTGTTAGTTCTGAAATGTACCATCTCTCACACACACATGCATCTCTGCCTGACTGTACTATATAATCTCTCATTTAAGTTACATCTGGAACACTGACTGCCGTCATGGGAACAAGATTTTACAACTCTGGAAAATTCATGCCTGCAGGGCTAATTGCTGGTGTCAGGTACCACACAATATACTTTTTTTTTCTTTAATCTCCTATGTGTAATTTCTTATTTGTTTAATTAAACAGAGATGGAGTGAATAATATTTTGTAAATTTTGTTTGCATGCAGCAGTTACTTGGGAAGTATTTGAAAATGAATTGATATTATTATTCTTCTTATTATTATTACTAAATTCTCTGTTTTTTTCCCCCCCCTTAACAGTTTGCTAATGGTTGGAAGATTAGCACTGAAGATGGTGGAAAAGGCCCACGATAAGTAACTGTTCATTTTAAAGTTTAATATCTGAATAAAAGAATCTGATACTGAAGTATGAATACAGAAGCAAGAAGATGGAACAATTTTCTCTATCAAGACAATTTTCTTTTTTTATATAAGGGGAGAGTAGGATGATGGGACAGATAGTTTACATACAAGGTGCCATTTGTTTCAATGATCTGGTAGAGCTATTATTATGTATTGAGAAACTGGTTCTGGTTTGAGCTTTCCAGATACATTTCAGTGTCTTTTAACACTCCCAGTTTTTGTATTCCAAAAGATGCTGTATGTAGCAGAGAGGACCTGGAATTAAGAAAGTATCCACAAAGAGGCACTAGGACTTAGTGGCTAAATCCAGCAGTGTATCTCATACCTTTCATATGAAGTATTACAATATGTTTTACCTGTTGCATTATGAATTGATACACCATGTCTGTGTAACACCAAACAGATTTTACCTTTTTATTGTGATATGATGGTAAAATGTTGCTTTTCTACAAGTAAAATGTCTTACAAATCTTTATTTGTCATGTCTTTGTATCTTTGCTATTTGCATGAGGGTAAAGGATGTGGGGCTTTTTACCTTACCGTTTTCTTCTCAGTGGAAGTCTTTGCAGTGAACTGTTAGTATCAAGGTGCTCTTTGAATTATGTTTAAAATGACTTTTTAAATGAAGGGGCAGAAGATTAAATAAGGGGCCTTCATTAGCACTGCATTGAAACTGTTGTTGGAAAGAAACTTACCCTGTGGATTAATTAATTGAGATCTGTGCAAGGCTAAATGAACAGTTGAATGTGATGTGGCCAAAGGACTGTATAACTAGAATAAAATAGCTTAACATTAACACTATGTAATTCTGATCTTACAGGCTTATTTGATTCTAGAATGTATAAGCATTTATTTTTTATCACGAAGGGAAGTGGCTATGCCTCTTCAAATCTGTCTTTACCAGGAAACCTTGGAGTGCAGATAATTCCTGGTTCTGTTGTGGTGCTCAGGGATGGTAGTGTAGAAGAGGCATCAGCAGCACCTGATGCCTTTGTTGACACTTCAGTCCTGACTGCTTCTCCTGCACTCAATCTCTTTGCTATGTTAGTGCAGGCACAGGTAATACAGGCTTAGCACCATGGTGGCAGAGAGAGGCAAGAAATGTTATGAAAGAAAATAGTTTGTCAACCTGCTCTTTTGAAATACATAATTATTGATAAACTAGGATTCTTACAGTGTGTAACTCATATTTTAAAGTGTTATTTTATGTAGTGACTAAGATTTTACTCTGGCACCTCTATGCCATTGATTATATGTAAACTTTGTCAACTGCATAACATAATTATGGCAAAGCAGGTTTTTAACTTATATTTTATGCACTTAGCATTTTATAGTGCTTAAAGGAATTTGTAGCAGTTCTCTCAAAGAGCATAAAGCAAATACTAAACTACATAATTGCTCCATTTCATTGGTCACTTCAAAACTTGTATTTGCTGCTCTGAAAATGGCATTTAACATTATTGATCCAGTGACATTTCCATTGTGAATCAATGGAAACCCATGTGGCAGTAGTTTGAAAGTTGTCATAGAAAGTAGTAATTACAAGCAGATCTACAGATGTTGGGCAACTTGTGCGTTACTAAATCTCTTAGCAAAAGTTGCAAAATTAATCCCAGATTTTTTAACGTATTTCATATTTTAACCTCTCTGTTTCCAGGCACTTAATCTGTAAATAACCTGATCTATACAGGCTGGTTCTGCAGGGAGCAACACTAAAAACATGTCAAAGCATGTCTAAAATTCTAGTCTCAGTTAAATCATAGCCTCTTTTGACCATGCTGTAAGCAAAATCCAACAGAAGTTTTGTAATTACCTTTATATATTTTAAGTCTCCCTGTATAATTGAATAGAAAATGCCATCCCTGCTATAGAATTTTCTAGAGCCATTCAAGAACTAAAGACGCTTCTCCAGACTGCCTGCCTGTGCTTTTAGGCTGATTGTTGGATAATCCTCCAAGGCTTTTTTCCTGTTTTTATTGTGTAGGGTTTGGTTATTTTTCTTTCACTGAGGGTGGTCTCTCTGTAGCTTGAGATTATTACTTTTACATTGAATTTGCTGTGACCATGCTATGGCTTCAGTAAAACTTCATGCTGTGAGTCAGCTTGCGTATGGATGTAATGTTTGGAAAGAGGGATTTAGTTATTTTTAGGAAATGAACTGTTAAAATAATTTGTAAATTGAGGCTACTCTATTCAAAGCAGACTCTGAAAGTAAAAATGTTAGTTTAGTGTTACTTACAGTATCGGCTGTCAGCAGGAGCTGCAATGAGTACTGATTTTTTTAAATAAAGCACAGAAATGGGAAACTAGTTTTACAATACACAGACTGAGTCACCAGGATTCAACAACTCGGAGCTGAATCATGCTTCCAGGACTCTGATACATTATAATGACAGAAGAAGAGAGTTTGAGTTACCAAATCCTTGTTTCCTGGAGTGAAGACCCAGGCTCTCTATTACACGTATTGCTGCCGCATCTGCAGTGCCTGGTGGAAGCTGGGTGGCAATAGGAGATGTGAAGTATTTATCTCTTGAGGGATAACTCAAGACTAAAGGAGGGAATTTCTTATTCCCTTTGGTAGATAAATGATCTCTTGTAAGTAGGAGCTTGTCTTGGACTTTGTAAGGGGGTGAATAAATGTACCTGCCTTTGTAATAGCAGTTACTTACCGTAAGTCCTGCAAAGTGAGATATGTTGAGCTGCCTTCAGTTCCTGATTTGGATGGGTTCAAGCTCCCTTCCTAAGAGAAGGCTCTGTGCCTTAGGCCACTGGATGTCTCATATGGGAATATTTCCTGGGGAAGCAACACCACAGCGGAGAAGAGAGTGCAAAGTTACTGGGACCTGTGGAAACAGGAGCAACTATTTTTTCAGTCATCTTTTAAAGCTAAATAGTAACCAGCAAAAATACAGAAACATCCTGAAACTGAGAAATGGAATGCAGGTTCCTTTCTGACCAGGTGGAAAACCTGTGGGACAACATAAATGTCCCCTATACTGTATGTTTACTTCTGGCTAACCCTAGGTTCTTCCCCATTCAGGATCTTACCTGTGGTACCTTGATTGCTCACATTCAGCACCATGCATGTACAGGCTGGGAATGTAATGAACCACACAGGTAGCAAAGATATGAGCTAAGATTTGATGGGGAGTCAAAATTGTGTATGCTTGAGTGCCTTGATTGTGCATTTACAGGTGCGACGCTTGAGCCCTCTAATACAGCAATAATGTACTGAGGCTCAATTGCGGCTCTGAT
This sequence comes from Coracopsis vasa, assembly GCA_026283785.1. Taxonomy (NCBI): domain Eukaryota; kingdom Metazoa; phylum Chordata; class Aves; order Psittaciformes; family Psittacidae; genus Coracopsis; species Coracopsis vasa. The sequence continues at coordinate 13,987 of JANHGB010048841.1, forward strand.
TTGAGGGGAGGAAAAGCAGTCTTTTTACTCGCCCATTGACAGATGCCACACCTTAAGCTGTTCTTTCAATTAATATGACTTTTGCGGGTAGGAAAATCTCTTTAATTTAGAACAAATCTGTAGTATAGTGTAAGAATATATGTAATGTTATGCCAAGTAGTACAGACAACCATCTCTTACAGACTAGCAAAGAAGAATGAGGAGGATGGAAAAGGTTTCAAGTAAAAGGGTTTAGAAGGGAAGTACTTGTGTGCTGTCCTACTTTATCCCTTTTTCTAAGAATATAGTACATGGCTTTTTAATGCAAAGCATATCCCCTAGCTCTCATTCAGCTGCAGGCTTCGAAAGTGCAATTTGCCATGTCCCAGTTCTGTCAGTCATTGTGCTGGGTACTGTTGGCACTCTGTCATCCCCGGCTGAGGGTCAGTCCATACTGAAACTAATATGGCCTGAAGTATTGCACAATTATCCTTTTGTGGTGTTAAAATTGCTGGCTTCTTGGCATTATAGTCACGCTTTCTGACTGCACTGTTTAATCACCTGGAAAAATGGGAGGGGAAAAAGAAAAGGTCAGGAGAACCTCCAGGCAGTTATGACAGAAGGCGGAAAGTCTTTGTTCCTGCAGATTCCCTACAAGTAAAAATGGCAGTGTTCTATCAGTAACGGCACAGAGACATCTGCACACAGCTCCTCTCCTACTTCCTTGAAATGCCGTGCTGAAGCAGATCAAAATGCTTCTGCTTTTGTGCTCTACCCCCAGCTCAGTCCAGTGCACAAGTGACTTTGGGCGTTACTTGTAGTTTTCTTGTGTTTCTCTTCTGAACCTGTGAAATGGAGATAATGTTTTCTGTATCCCTTCCCTGCCTGTCTTCTACATCACTGCCTTACACTGTGTGGCATAACATGTTCCCTGCCCCAGAAGCAAGAATTGGTAGGTCTGACACTGTTTTATTGCTCGTAGTTACAGCATCAGTCCTTGATTTAATTTAATACTCTTTTACAAAACAACTAATGAGAAAAAATATGGTAGGACAAATGTGTATTTCCTTTCTTTCATTTCATTAAATGTTAGCATTAGCATTTGTATTTGCATGGTATTTTGAGATCCTGTCCTGCAAGTACTATAACTAAGTTGAATTGAGTTTTAGTACTATTCCTTAGAATCATAGAATATCCTGAGGTGGAAGGGACCCACGAGAATCATTGGGTCCAACTCCCGACTCCACACAGGGCAAACTAAAAGTGAAACCAGTTATCTAAGAACATTGTACAAATGCTTATTGAACAGCGACACACTTGGGCCATGACTGCTTCCTTGGGAGCTTGGGTGCCTTCCTCAGTGAAGAAAACTCTCTCCTTTTTGTCGCCCCCTTCTCCTTTCTTGTTTTGTCTTCTGTGTTTCTCCATTCTTCTTTTTCCACATCACCCCCTTCTCCCCCTTCT
>JANHGB010048844.1:639-25389 GCA_026283785.1 Coracopsis vasa
TCAGAGTTGAAGCTTTCATGAACTCCAGTGCCATCATCAAATGCAACAGCTACAGGAGGAGACCAAGGTAAGAGAGCAAGCTGGAGAAGCTGAACTGTACAGCTATATAGGCAAGCAAGTATTTTAGGCTATTACATTGAATCCAGTATTGCATAAGCAGCCACTTTACAGCAAATTATGGTACAGCCTGTTTTCTTCCATCCATGGTGACTGCTGAATCACAAAACAACCATAAGAAGCTGTAGCTTCTTCAGAGCTTTCATTGGAATAAATTATAAGCCATTTCTGTGGTAGCAAGTGGCTTGACTTGCTTCAGCTGAGACCTCTAGCAAAAATTTTACTGATATGAACCAGCTGAGGTAGAAGTCCTGAAGAAAATAAATACACAGCTTCTTACGCTTTGGGAAGCCCTTTAGCCCATGGTATACTGCAAAATATGTCTTTATAAATGTGAATCAAAATACACTGTAAGAAAGATATCTGCCCAGACTTCTTTCAGAAAAGGCACTGTGCCATGGAGATCTCCTTGTTATTTACTGTTTCAGCTCCACCAGAATCTGAACAGTATGAAGTCCCCCATCCTCTCTTTTTGAAATAGTGTTTTCTCCCTGATTACCTACCTCCAACACTATCTTTCTCTTATCAGCCATCAGTATAACACTTTCAGGATGTATAGAATTTAAGTTTTCAGAAAGGTATTTTAGACATGTAAACAGATATCCTTTTATCATTTGGTTTTTACTCTTCAATTTCTATGACAAATAGTGAACATTTCTATGTCTATGGGGAGCAACAGTCAGTCACTCCCTATGTCTAATAACCAAGTCTATTTGGAAGGATAATCTGCAAAGCAAAACCATTTTTTTAACCTACTGTTTAATACTTCATAGTGAGTGATAAAAAATAACTAAAAACTTTAATAAAACTTTCTGTCCTTTTTCCTACTTTTTTTTTACACTTGGGATACCAGAATTGCAGCATAAGGATCAGTATTATTTCACCTTCATCCTCCCTTACACCCATCTCTTTGAGGGATGACAACTGCAACATGATAGCTCAGATGAATTCTATAATGATCTGACTGTAACGTTTTATCAAAGAGAGACTGATGTTTCTAGTGAAAAGCAAACAGAAAGATATGAGGGTTTTTTCCCTTATTAAAGGTTGAAGGATCAACAGAACAGTCTTTTTAATACTGGAAGCCTTACAGTGTAAGACCAGTTTATTTTTCTGTGCTACAGTTCAGTTTCTTGATCCAAGTCATAAATGCTTAAACAGAAATGCAAGAAATATAAGCTGAATTTTGTTTTTTGCTTCGATTTCTCCAGAAAACCAAACAAAGCAGTCCTACTGTTGCTGAAATACTTAATTCTATTGGCAATTTATTAAATCTTTCTCCTGGTAGCACAAAAGATTTAAATTAGAGCCCAGTAAAAATGACCTCGAGATAACAGAAATGCTCCTTGGGACTTTAACGAGAAGCAATGATTCAGAATATTCATTGCCATATAGATTGAAGGTGAAATAAAGTTGATGATGCAAGTAAGGAGAGGGCTGCATGATACCATGACCTTCCACACCTTTGTACTGGAAGTTCCCCATATCGGGTAGTACTAATGGGTGAAAATAGCAAATCTGTCTTCTGCTTCTACCTTCTGCATCAAACTGTGCTGAGTCTGCACCAGCCAGACAGCTGAGCTGCTCCCGGAACAATTTCACAGCTGCCTTGTCATGCATTTCCAGGAAGACATTAACTTTATACACTGAGATTCCTAGATGGTACCACAAAACGCAGAGAGAAGAAAAAAGATGTTATTGTCAAAAAAAACCCAACCAAACCATTACACAAATATGTCTAGCTACTCCAACAGGATTTCCCAACAATATTGATAAGGTTGGTTACTGCAAAGATGCCTTCTGAGAACACTGGCATGAATAGCCTATATAGGATGACTGGGAAATAATTGTTTACCATTTCTTGTAATACAATGCAATACAATACAGTACAATACATTTAAGAGTTACTTATCTACGTACAGCCATCCTTGGCTCTCCTTTTGGTCAGGGGGAGCTCCTACAAAGCAGTCCATTTAACCTGTCCTAAACAAATTTAGATAAGCTGTATAGCCTGTGGGGAGTGCAAATTCTCTTCCATTAACTCTACAAAAGAAAATTCATGATTGTCTTAGAAAATTTTTAGAAGTCTGAAAGAAGTCTATTCTTGGCTCCCCTAAGAAGAGTACATGAAATCTGAGGTTATCAGGGTCCTAATAACAATCGACATGATTTATGTTAGGTGTTGTGTATACCACATTAGGACTAATCCATATGTAATTTGAAAATAATGAAAGTATTAACCTTTGTTGAACATTCAGGGTACTACAACTCTGACTGAATAAAAATGTTCTGACCTAAGGTGAAATCTCATTCTTGTGCAAACTAAGATGTCGATATCATTTGCAACACCAAATGCAAAATATTGATTCCCATCTTGCTGGCACAAAAAATTTGAATTAATAATAATAAAAAAAACCTACAAAGGGGAACCCTGTTCTTCTTGGATTCTACTGTTTACTATTTTCACCATAACAAAAAAATCTCCATTATGATTATACTACTAAGCTAGGAACTGCACAAATGTGAGAAAATATATTTCCCCATCTGCAAAAACATAGCTCTACAGGAGAACAATTACAACTGACTTTTGTCCTCATAGTCTCATAACAAGAACATTTTTAAAAAAAAATTCAATCAGATGGATGTGGAGGATTACATATCATAAATATTGCACAGTCAGTGTCCTTGTGCTTTTAAGTAACATTTTTTAAAGTCCTGAGCACTTTCAAATTTTGTATTCTGTAGTTGACTTTGAAGAAGTCTTTCTTTCTCATCACATTAAGGCAAATCCCAGGAGGTGGAATGTCTCTCACTTTTGCTTTTCTCTACCTTACTGGAAACAGAAAGTGGAGGGGAGAAAACATGACTTTCAGAGCTTAGCTTTTCAAGATTTCTCTCTCTCCTTTTTTTTTTTTTTTTTTTTTGTCACACAACTGCAGGATTACACTTGAATTTGGTGATAGGATTTACTAGCCTGCTGGTGAAGCTCTTGGGGCTTTCATGGTATATAAATTGAAAAGAAAATGAACAAGGAGCAAACAAGGACATCCATCTAATTTGGAAGAGTACTGCAGAAACCTGCACAACTTCCAAACCCTCACCCTAGATCTGGAACAGACACAAGACTTTGTATAACAAGCAGTTCTCACTCCTTTTTTATTTGTTTATTGAAACAAAAAGGATCAGAAGAATGATAATAAAAAAGCAGCCATATATTCAAGGTTGATGTGGTACAGACTGATATTAACCAAAAATTAAAGAAATTATAAATATCCTATTCCATTACTGATATTTGTACATTCCTAAACTCATATTTATCTTTCCCTTTGCTCAGTGGAACCAAAAGGCTGGGGCAACTCCTGTATGAAGACAGGCTTAGAAAGCTGGGGTTGTTCAGCCTGGAGAAGAGAAGGCTGCGTGGAAACCTCCATCGCAGCCTTAAAGTATCTGAAAGGGGCCTACAAGGATGCTGGGGAGGGACTCTTCATTAGGGACTGTAGTGATAGGACAAGAGATAATGGGTTTAAACTTAAATAGGAGAAGTTCAGGCTAGATATAAGGAAGAATTTTTTTACTGTGAGGGTGGTGAGGCACTGGAATGGGTTGCCCAAGGAACTTGTGAATGCTCCATCCCTGGCAGTGTTCAAGGCCAGGTTGGACAGAGCCTTGGGTGACATGGTCTAGGGTGAGGTGTCCCTGCCCCTGGCAGAGAGGTTGGAACTTGATGATCTTAAGGTCCTTTCCAACCCTAACTATTCTATGATTCTATAAGCAGGGCAGATTGAACACTGTATCTGCCTTGCCTCCAGCCAAGAGCCCCCCCAAACATTGTTCTTAATTCCACAAACTGCTTCGTATGCTCTTCTTTAACAGAAAGAGTACAAGTGAATATATGAGGTAACCCTTTTTCTGTGTTACCAGGACATGAATAAAACCAAGAATGATTCATTCTGAAGCTTAATAACACAACTGAATATACTTCAGAACTAGCGAATGAGAGATCCAGCTAAATGTTAGCAACAACCCTTTACTTCCATTCTTGAAATTAGGAAAGCATAAAACTAAGACACCAGAATATCTGAGAGAGAACACATTTTACATAATTCTCAAAGCTCTTTACGTAGGTGTTTATGTTTAAAACAACCTTCATAAAAATGGATGATAAACGTTGATTTGTTTTCTCCCCACCTTCTCAATTAAGGTGTATTTATTCTAGGCTTCAACTCCTGCAGTTGTTCAACATTTTCAAAAGAGAACAAAAGAGTAACTTGACCTTCAAGTATTACAGAGCAACAGGCCTATTATACACTTTTCAAGTCATTTTAAACACAAACATGAACATAATATCAGCCTAATTATTGTTTTCTTAGCAACAATGGTATTAGGTCTTCCAGGTTCTTCCACAATCCATAAAAGAATAAAGACTTTTGAGTTGGATTGGAGGGGAGAGAAGCACCAAAATAAACCTGAGAAAGCTGCAGAGAGAATGCCTTATACAACTCATCTACAGGTTCTGGATGAGCAGCAATTCCAGCCTGAGTGCTTCTGTTAACCGAGAGATAATGTAAAGCATTGAGTTCAGAAGAACAGAAATGCTTTGTCAAAGTTCACACGCTCCTCAGTGCTCACAACTCTATCTTGAATCTCACTGGCAGCTGATGCCAGAGATTAGAGGACTGGCATGAAGCATGCAGCATGACACATTGATTTACAAATCAACAGCCACATATGGCACTAGACTGACATGCCTGCTTATTCTTGTTCAAGTAAAACACAAACTACTACTTCATCCCTTCCCTGCTCAGGAATTGTGAAGTACCTATGTGAATGCCTCCCCTTGGTTCTAGTAGTAGCTTGTATGTTAAGTCTAACCTTATTAAAAAAAAAAAAAAAAAAAAAAAAAGGACACAGTAATTCCTGATCATCATTTCACTCTGGAATTACATGGATGCTTTACAAAAGCCTCATATCATCTTCTGATTTTCCTGGTTGTAGCTTTATTCCTGACAATTCTAAGTGTTCTGCTGGATGCCATGAAGCAACAAAGCCTTCATAGGACTTACTTAAATTGAACTGTGATAACTGGAATAGTCTGAATGGTACAGATTCAGGATCAGCAGGAAGCATGCCTCCCTCCTGAAAGTTTATATAGGTCTCAAAAGACAAAACAAAAACAAGCAACCAAAAAAACTCAAAACAAACAAAAAAAAAAACCCAAAAAAACCCCACCTAGTAAGGGAAAAGCAGCTCACTGTGTATTTAAGAGAGTCAGAAAATGATGGACAGAATTCCAGAGATACCTCTCCTCCAGAGCTGAAACTGCTTCCCTGGAAAGCTAGCACAAACCACACTTTACCTCTCCCAAGACAGAAGTTTCCACACCAAGGTCAGCCCTATGAGGAAGACCCCCAGCAGTGGCTACTAAAGAAGACTTGGCTTTAACTAAAGTCAACAGCAACAGAGTAAGAAAGAAATGATTACATGATCAAAACCCAACTGCTGATCACCACACAAGACATTCTTGTAAAGGTCAGGATGGAACAGAGACAGTAAAAGTTAAAATTTAAAACTATTAAATCACTTTGTATATCTGGACCCAGGGATACAGTGTAGGAGCAGTAGCACAGCTGCTTCGACTCCTCTGTAGCAGAGATTGCAGGGAAAACTGCTGGAGCAGTAACAGCTTCCAACAGAGACTGCGGTTTATCAGCTTTTCTTGCACTATATCATTTAAAATATTCCCACATCTGAATCAAGTACTTTGCCTTTTAATGTCTCTGGTTGCATATGGTCAAACCAAGATGAAGAGCCTTTTTTTTTTTTTTTTTAAAAATAAGGTATCTCAGCAGTAGTTTTTCTTCATGTACATCACATTTTTTGAATAGGTCTAGAGGTCACTTGTACAGAGAGCAAACGTAATGCAGACAACTGCAATACATGAGAACATAAATTTCCAAATGCAGGTGTGATTGAAAATAAGTCACAACATTTTGTAATTTCTTGAAATGGGGCTTGGAGCAGAGGAGCTGGTGGGAATCAAACAAATCCCCTGGTTTTAAGTGTTCCTGCCTCAACACAGGAAGAACACAGCCAGAATTTTCTTAAGGAGCATCAAGCCAAAGTTAATGAAGTTGCATTTTCAAGGAAAAATACAGTTTAGGAAAGACAGTGACAACCAGCAGTCACAGAATGCTGACACATGAATTGCCATTCCTAGTCAAATATTACAAAAATCTTGAATATATTCAGCAGTAGTCCAGAACTGGGATTTCCTGCCTTCATTTATTAGAATTGTGAAAGCCCCAATGTGTTAAAATACACAGCCTTAAAAAACAGCAGAAAGAGTTTTCCCCTTAATACCTGCACATTCGTTATGTGACAACTTCTGCCAATACAAGCTTTACTTGCTACAAATGAGAAGTTCAGATTTATAAAAATAAAGTGTCATTAGTGCTTGATCAGACAATTTTTAATCAAGTTTCAGTGGGATACAGGATCTCTTCAACATTTTATACAAAAGAGCTATACATTCCAAAGCATATTTCTTTTTAAAGAAATTTTGCCTAAGAAGCTGACTGGGCTTATCTCTACAAGATTAGCTTAGAAGTTATCTGCAGGTTTACTTTTACAGAGTTTGGTCAGTCACACACATTGATCAAGCAGCTGGGGAGGAGCACAGTTCGTGCCTACTGAGCCTGCACTTCAAAACTGCTGCTCATGCGTTTACAGAGCTGCTCTATAACAGGTAGCTGCAGTACCAGATTTTTAAGAATGTGAATTGATAGTAAAAACATTTTTAAAGGGACTTAGCACACTTGTCCTTTACTGGAAGGAAATGTTTTGCTAAGAAAAGTATTAGGATATTTCACTGAAAATAAGCAGATTGAATTTCTTTGCCTCACCTCCCATTGGGTTTACAGAATCAGAGGTACATTGATATAATGTGCCGTACGAAAAGTAACAGCTTCTAGCCAGATATTAACCATCCAAAGGAGGATCCATTCATAAATACAAACACATCAGATTCTCCATGTGTGAACAAATACTGCAAAGCCTGTAACTTTAAAGATTTAGCCCATAATGATATACAATGAACACACTAGTTAGAGCCAGTTAGCATGCAGTGAAAACAAAAAGAAAAAAATATCCAACTGTTCATGGAGAGACAGTTACATTCCTTTCCCCCCTTCCCCAAATAATTTTTTGAGGAAACTCTCAGATCATGAAGACTAGAACAATCGTGTTTTCTCCTTAAATTTCAAAAAGGCTTTCAATAGGGCTCTGCTGAGCTCTAAAAACTAAGGTGCCATCAGAAGCATCTATCCTCTCATGGATCATAGAAACATAGCAGGTAGATTTAGCTTAGATATTAGGAAGAAATTCTTCACTACAAGGGTGGTAAGACATTGGAGCAGGTTGCACAAAGAAGCTGTGGGTGTCCCAACCCTGGCAGTGTTCAAGGCCAAGTTGGATAGAGCTTTGAGCAACCTGGTCCAGTGGAAGGTGTCCCTGCTCATAGCAGGGGGTTGCGACTTTATCATCTTTAAGGTCCCTTCCAGCCCAAATCATTCTATGCTTCTATGTTGAGATTTTAAGAGCTAATTTTAAAAATTTGGAAACAAAATAATAAAAAAGGGAAGTCAACCATGGTAGCCCCACACAATTCTCTAATATCACAGACATAAGCCATTCTATATATTAGTGATCCCAAAAAGAAAGTAAGGATGAAGTGGACAAAAATTACTACACCAAAGGACCTGCCATTTAAGACTGGCACAAAAATCTAAATCTCATGAGACTAAAGAGAGATAAAATAGTATGAAATATATTGCTTCTAAATACCAAATGATGCAAGCCAGGAAAAATGACTTCTAAGTGAGTACAGTGATGCCCCAATCTACCTAGCAATCTTAAGCATCTGAGCCATCATAAGTATCTCCTGCTACATCAGTTCAGTAATTAGCCAAACTAAATGCAAACTACATTAGGAAAAAAAGCACCAAACCCCATCACTGCAGAAGCCTACAGTGCATGTGCATCCTGTACTCAGAACAGCTCTGCTTCCCCCTCCCACATGCAGAAAGAACTAGCAAGTACAGAAGGAATAACAAGACTTACCAAATGTATCATAAGGAACAAAACTGACCCACTGGGAAAAAGGTACTGTGGGTACACAAGAACAGAAGAAACAAAGAATATGAATATAATCACTCTTTTATACATGTTACATTATTTATATATATATATATATATACGTACAAAACCATAATACTGTGTTAGGTTAAACTGTGAAACTCCTTGCTATCTAAAGTTGCAGACGACAGAATTTAAACACCTTAAAAATTATGAGCCAAGTTTACCAGGGTGGAAGACACAGTGTAAAGCAAGTAGCTCAAACACTACTAAGCAGAAAATACACTGTCAAGGAAATGGCTTCATTAGAAGTCCTCAAGCTGGTTACCAGCAGTTAGCCAGGCAACAGATACCTACACCATGAAATTTCACAGCTCTTTGCAGAAGTATATCAGGAAATTATGTTGAACTGTTGAAAAATATTCCCAATTTTGATCAACAAAAGCTGTCAGCAGCTTATTTAATGTTAGAACTCTGCATCTGCATATACTACATGAGAAGAATCATAGCTGCATCACTCTGATTTTCACACCACTGGTACTACCTGAAGTTCTCAGAATTCACTGCTGTGTAGTGACGCTTTCAGCTACAAGCCTTTAAAAAGCACAATGAGCAAATCTATGGTGAAAATCATTTCTGTGTCCACCAATAACAGATATTATGATGGAGAAATACTTAGCCATAGCATTGAGATACTATCCGTAAGGCTTTTCTAGACTTTCACAAGTGATAAAAATTAGAGGAAGAAAATAGTTAGATTGAGATTGGCTTACTCTATTTGTAAGGTGGGAGTACAAAGCTGCTTCTGTAGTATTATTTGAACAATACTACACAAAAGCTATAACCCAGCTCCAAAGCTTCAGCATTCACAAAGAGACTAACTTACCTACTGCTAATATTACTTGGAGCAAGCTGTTTGCAACCATACTATTTTTTTTTTTTTTACTTGATATTATAAACAAAGCTGTTTCTTGACACAGCAATCTCTCAACCACATCCAAGCAGCTCAGACCTCCTAAAGTACTACAATTTAATATATAATCTGTAGTGGCAGCAACAACTGAAATCTTAACCATCTGAAGAAAAAAACCAGTGACACAGGGTCAGTAAATTTCATGGCCTTATATTGTCTGGTTAGAAGGACTCTATTCCACCATTTTTCATACTGGTCCTGTTTCTTCTCATTAGCAAATGGCTTTCAATAGCCGAGAATACAGTTTTGATCTAAAGAAAGACTGAAGTAAATCCTGAAAAAGAGTAGCATCAAAATGCACAGAGCTCAGAGATGCACAGAGTTACAGGTACTGCTATGTGGGAAATGAAAAGGGACAACCAAGGGAGGCTACATAAGCCCAGTTTGAGCAGCCTCCACAAGGGTCCCTGTTTATCACCTGGCAGCAAACCTTAACACATCAAGACTCCCACTAGGTGGAGAAAGATCATCCTCAAACATTTTCTGCTTGTATCCTCTTAGCTGGAAAACATAACAAGTTCAAATACACACATTTTCACTTTGCCTTGGATAAGGTTTCTGGGAAGGAAATCAGTTAATCCTGTATCTGCCCAGATTAAGAGTTCAAACCCACTTCTGCCAATAATTTAGGGCTGGACTTCACAGTAATGCTGTACTTAAAGTGAAGTCAATCACAGCAAAGTATCCCAGTGATGCCTATGGTTAACTGTCAGAATAAGCTTGTCTTCACTGTATTCTGTCCTCATAGGTGGGCAGAAGAGAAGAACCAGGCTGCCATGGATTAAAATAAACTACCCAGATCTTTAGCAACCAAGGCACAGCAAAGACTCCATAATGGACCAAAAAGCCACAGTACATCCCCCAACCTCCATCAGTAGGCATTAACAGTCATTATGTGCAGCCTGAGCTGGTCCAGAGAAAGCCCTTATTTCCTCAGCAAGCACAAGCATCCCAGAGAGATCAGTATCACAATAAAGACACATGAAGAACTTCTTCATTTCTTCTGTCGATGATCACACGTACAACAGTAACAACCAGGAGCTAGAAGTAAGTCTCCAGAATGGCATCAACACAGCCAGCACACAAGCATCTGATCATTTTTACAAACCTAGTCATATCACAGGAATTTGAGAAAAGCCTAAATCAGTTCCTTGGGAAGAAAAACCACCAATCTCGGACCAGAACAATGACTAAGAACTAATTTAATGTGTTTCCAAACTTCTCATTTGCAAGAAAATCCTGCAGAGAACTATCACAGAATTTCTCCAACAAGGGAAGTCAGTATACAAGAATTTTGGTTTCATATTTAAGAAGCTGCAGTTAGCCCCACCAGCTAAATGGCACCTTGCATCAACATGAGGTCTTTTCCTTGCCTTCCCACAATGCACACATACTGTGAAACAGCAACATTAAACCTTGCAAGTCAGGCAATCCTCAACTGTAGGCTGTTTGCACAGTTTGTTTTACAGAAGAATCAGTTGCTTCTAAACAAGGTCCATTGTGCTCAACCACTGCATTAGACATAAAGCAGGCATCATACGTTATGTCTACAGAGCCTGTCTTGCAGAAGGGGAATTCAGAGGGCTGGTGTTAACAACAAAACTGCAATGACTAGTTAACACTCGACCTCACATGAAAACACCATGGGTTTTCCCCAAGATAGAGCTAAGATTTCAAGAGTAAAGGAGGAAAAATATGTGCCTGTAATGAGAACATATCCTCTGTGGTCACTGAACGACTAGGCTGCTGTTGAAGCAACTAATGTTTGAAACTACATTAGAAATCTCATACCAGTATCAGGTGCCACAGCCCTTATATCCAGAGTCAACTCTCCGAGTGTATCAGCAAAAATGTTCCATTCCTAGAAGTTTTGTAACTCATCCCTTAATTGTATTAGAGTGACACAAACAGACTTAGGAGGATGAATGCTTAGATCTCGGTAAAATCTGAGTGCACTTGTAAAGTATTTCTTACCTTTCTCCAAATTAAGCTGAATGAGTTAGTCTTGTTGCCTTCCCTAAAAGTTAAGGTCCCTGCATTTGCAAAGGTAGCTTACTGCATTAAGGTTTCATACCATTCAAGCTAGGATGATTGAAGACTGTGGAAGCACCAAGCAGGGAAAACAAAACCAAAACAAAACCAAACAAACAAACAAAAAACCCCAAACAAACTAAAAAAAAAACAAACCCAAAACACACTCACAAACCAAAAACCTAGTATGCAATCATGACTTCTCTGAAGAGCTATAGCTCTCTCTGAAAATCCTTGCCTTGATTATCACCTCCCTTTCTCACCCTATGGGAAGAAGCATAAGCTGTCTTCCACTAGTCACAGTGCAAGGCTTTTTTATTTGGGGCCAGAGATGTTAACGTCGCAAATTAGGAAAGATTTTTTTTACTGCACCCTTACATTCTCTTCAAGTTTCTCCACTCTCACAGACAACTAAAGCGCTTTGTTTATTGTGATGTGTTCCAGTGCCAGACCCTTCATGGCCAGCACAGTGATAATCACCAAGGTCCTAAGTACGAAACAGTGCCAGAAGCATCATGGCCCTCTCTTGATAAAAAGTCAGGAACAGAGATTCAAAAGAAGTCTCAAAGTAGTAGGTCTAGAAGATTAAATGCAGAAAGAACATTTTAGTTTCTTAATATGGCAATCCAGCATAGGCCTTTGAGTAGAACAGTCCTTTCTCTTTCAAAACACTGGCTCAGAGAGGCTCTCCTAGCATTCCTTCCAGAGAAACTGAACCCATACAGAAATGTATCAAAGCAGGCCATCAAGAAGTAAAATTTCAAGGTGCAGGGATTTATTCTTAAAAATGTATCATGTATTTTATTCTGAAAGTCATTAGCACCTAACAGCAAACTGAATAAGCAAAATATTCCAAACAAGCCTCACATTAAAAGCAGCATATCAATCACACACATCGGAACTGTAACCTAATTCAGGTGAGAGAACCAAGATGCAACTGCACCCCTACTTTTCCTTATTCTTTTAGTGACCCAAGTCAAGTACAGCAGCTCCTTGGACAGAGCTGTTCAACATGTCCAGACTTTCATACAAGACACCTGATACCAGAATTCAGCAAGCATCAGAACATAATTTCCCCCTGCAATGATCATGTGTTTAAGATGTGTTGTTATTGATTCTTGCCCTTCGGTTTTCAAAGTGCAACCATTTATGACTATCTTCTGACAACATCATTCTTTTTTCATTAGGACATTCCACTTCATAAACTTTGTGATATTTGAGTCTTGGACATAACTATAGCGCTACTCACACATATTCTAAAACTGATTCTCAAAAAATCTGACACCTCTAGTTTAGATAGAAATCACTCAAATCCAATTGTACACAGGAAAACGGCTAAATACATGGCTATTCTAAAGAGTCGCATACCCCCAGTAATCGAGGTATCTGCAATATTAATATGCAAATAAAGCTAAAACAGTTCAGCAATTGCATTCAACAAGAATAATAATCTAGTCAGTCTGTTGTTTTAGTGTTCAGAAATTCTAGAGTCTTGGCATCAGGAGGCCATGTAATGAACTAGAGTCAAATACAAATGTGTGTTTTCTACATTTATGCTATTGTGTGTATTAGCTACAGGACAGACAGCACTAGCTGGTATCCAATGTGCTATATTTGCTTTAGGCAAACAGTTACAGACAAAGCTTACTTTGAGAAAAAGAATCTTCCAAAACTAGCCTTAAAACCACAGAAGTTCCATTTGAAATGTGTGTACAGAAATAAAACAATGGGTCATATTGCACTGCCACTTTCGCATGGGCTTGTGCATGATTACAAACCTGTAATAGAAACTTTACAGTGTCGTTTAGTCTTCATATGAAAGGTGTTGAATAGTAATTAAGTGTTTTAAAGAGCAACCAGAAAACCCCTATTAGTGTTCCTACATAAGAGTGGAGTGGTTTCGCTGCCTCTAATAGAAATGTCCACTTTCAAAATAATGCTAAGTCACCACACTTACTCCCTGGGTTTTAAAAAAAAAATTCTCAAGATTTATCTAGTAAACAGCATAACTAGAGAAGCATCTTTCCTGGAGACTTGGAGAGGGAGTGGGGTATCATATTATTCAGGGACATGGCACCCAGGTTATCTGCTTCCCGACAAGCACTGTACCCACCTCACAGGGAATGGGCTACGCATTCCAAGCTCCTTCAATCCTCACCTGCACAAGGGTCAGAGCCACACAGTAGCATACAGACAGAACACACAGTAAATACCTTTGCTACTCTGACTCAACAGGCAACAGACAGACTTTACCTGGTTTTTAAGAAGGGACATTTGTCTTCGTAAAGCAGGTTAGCGTTTTTTGTTAGCTTCTGTAATAGAGAAGGCTTGTGATCAGTAATGTGCATCAGATAGACAAATTATTATTAAGAGTTTTAGTTCATAACATAACAGACATAGGAAGGCACAGGTAGCTCAGATTGCCCATAAGACATTAACAGAAACAGCTAAAAATTAATAGTTAGGGTGAATAAATGGCACATTTGGTTTTGTGGGTCACTACCCACACAACACACCCCCTCGGTTTTCTGTCATTCTGCTTACTAAAACTTGGTTACCTATGCACTATGTCACTGGTTTCAAATTTACGCTATAACATCAGTCAGATAAATTCCCTGCTCTCATACAAACAACAAAACTTTGGAAAGGGATGAAGTATTCCTGCTGTTGCTGGAACGTCAGCAACTCGATTCCCAGATCCTCTGGAAGGAAATGCTCATTGGGTGGAGTAAGTACTGCAGAGAAGAAATCCAAAGTCAGAATAACAGAAAAGAAACATCCTCTCCCAGGAGGAAGAAAGCCTGACGTGTTTTCCGCTGCCCCATTCCATAGGGTTAGAGAGTATAGCAGCTGCCAGGTTAGCTGCCTTCTCTGCAAGGCAAGAGCTCCAAACTGACCATATGCAAAATTCACATTGTTTCTCCCCTGCACTTTTCAATTCATTTTGGTTTTATAACTTTCATATGAAAATAGTTTCAATGAAAGCCTGAAAACTGTTCTAAATACTTTTAAAGGGACATTTATAGCCACTGGGACTTTTAATTCCCTGACACACAGAGCTGTGCATAAAACTAAGAATGCCAGAGCACATAGAATATTCTCTCCAGATTAAGATCATAGACAGCATACAAAACAGCGTAAGATACCACTACACAGAATTAAGGTTTGTGACATGAAGTCACAAGTCACTTTGTTACACCTGAACACAGAGGTGTTGATACCAAAGACAAAGCATGTGCCCACAGCAGCTTTTCTTACACAGCAGGACATAGATCAAGAACAGCCACAAAAGATGATTAGAGTGAGCATGAAGTGAAAGCAAACTCGTCTTCCTGCTAGCACTGCACACCTCTGCGGAGTCCTGGGGCTGCCAGTGATGAAGAAGCCACACACATCCCTGTGCCTCACATACACTCCTGCATTCATCCCACTCCAAAGCAGTCACAAGGTTTGTAGGCCAAGATTGTATCTTTTATTAGACCAACACATGTAACAAACTGGCATACCGGTATAACACAAGATATTATCTCTGCAACCAACAAGATACTACCTCTGCATCCCCCACCTTACACAGGGGGATAGGATGATAAAATCTGACACTTCCAAAATTCAGTAATTATTGATTGATGCAAGTTATAAATAAGATCTTCAGTATACTCAGCACTCAATCCCAAGTCCTGGTGTTACAAACTTTCACCAGAATTAGAGAAGTTTGTGAAATTAATATAAAAATTGTCCTCAAGGTATGCATAAGTATTAAAATTAATGGTCATTTCCCTTGCTTTCTCAGTGACCAGCAAGAGGAGAAGTGTAGTCATTTTGAAAGTAAATTGACTAAGATCAACTATGGCATAACAGAAGAAACCAATAGCTACACTTGGGGGGTGGGAGGGGTAGAAGAGGTCTTTAAGGTACTCTTAGAACAAAACACATCATAAGTTACCCACTATCTCAGAGTCTTTTCAGACGAAGTAGGAGAAAAACAAAACATTTAGCATACTGTATCTGAGCAGTAAAATAAGCATCTTGCATCAGTATGAAAGGGATTAAAAAAAAAAAAAAAACCCACCCCGAACTATCTATTATAAGTCATCACATGGTATCCATAACAAGCAGCATTATGGTTGCTGAACATACCAACTTTAGGATTTGCTTCCTATTTAAAGGCATTTACAAGTCTTGCATTTAATCTTTTCTCACAGTTCAACACAAATTTGGGGTGTAGGTGGCAAAATCCATTACACAGGTATGTAAATAATGCCGAGTATTTTAGGTGAAGCTACAGTCATGTACTGCTAGAATTTGTTATCATATCACACCTTCCACAGGAAAAAAAAAAAGAAAAAAAAAGAAAAAAAAAAGACATGCTTGAACTGAAAAATGCTTGGGAATTTACTACTCTCCACAAAACAGACAGGGTCTGTTTCTGCACATTTTTCAACCTTTAAAAGGCATTTTATCTTCCAGAATGGCTCTCATACTAATTATCTATAAAAGGACTGTGATGCAGAACTGCTTATGGTGTAAGTAAATTTCCTCCTCTAAAACCTTACTCCAGATAAACTTTACACTTGCGTTTCTAGGTGGAGAAAGGCATTATTATTTAAATTTTATTTTTAATTTATCTAGCAACAGCCAAAGTACCAAATGTAATTCACTGATAAATGATTTAGAAAGTAAACTGCAACAACTCACAACAACAACAAAAAGATATTGTTCTGTTAAACATTTCCAAGAACAAAAGAAAAAAAACTGATACATTTAGGTGAAGAGTCTGCCCACCATCTCTGCTCTTCTTCAAAAACAATGCCAAAATTATGTCGTTTGCAGAACACTCTTTTCTCCAGTAGTCACTTAGTATTTTAGAACTCTGACCTTTTGGCGGACACCTAGATCTAGTTCAGGGTCAGTGTTGACTGTAAACTACTTTTTATACCTGCCAGAGTCCAGGTCTTCAGTATCCACAGTACCTCACTGTACCACACTAACTTACCAGCTGTAGGGAAAAGCCAAAAAAAAGTCCTGAAGAATGAACTACTTTCATATTCCTACATGCCAAATTTAAGGTACACTTTCATGATTTATATTACTCCTGCTGAACTTGTTTGACTGACAAAGAGCTGAAGACTATTACTGGACACACAAAAAGCTCTCTCAAACACACTCTCTTTCTTCAGAGCATTCTATAAAGTTATTGGACAGATTACAAACACCCATATTAGGTCATCAATCCCTAATTAATTTTAGTTTGAAAGTGCCATTAAACCATCACAAGTCAGTATAAAAGAGTAAAAATAATGAGAGTTACTGATCAGTATCTTGTTTTTAAAGGTACTGAAAAATTACATATACTTCAGCTTTCCTCTAACAGCGATATCAACATAAAGAGTTTAAACACACTTTTCTAGTTACCAAAACAAAATTCACAGTCTTGAGAAAGAATACGTGCAAAATCTAGAATAACTAGCACAAAGGACACTATCTATAGGTACAGCGAGGAGATGAAGAAAATAAGTTTAGGATGCTAGGGCCAGATTTCCTCCACTGCCAGCATTCTCCCAGGGGAGATTGCAGAAGCTGTGAACACTTGTAACAGTGTTCAATATCTAAATTTATCTTTCATTTGTGACTACTCATAATCCTGCCACTAGGAAGCTACCTAAAAGTCTTAGTTTAAGCAGAAAATTGAGACCAAGTTCTGCCATAAGACAAATTATAGCATACTTGCAGTTACAAGTTGCAGAAATTATTTTGGATTACCTCCTACAAAATTGTGCTTTTTAGCCAACAAATGCAAAGTCTGTTTCTCCTACTTTTTGCGGACACATAACTACAGGAACAAGCATTTAGTCACATACAGTGCTTCCCCATTCCTGAGGATTTGAACAGAAGTATCTTGCCCAAAGGAGAAACAAAAAGTAAAACCTTACAGGAAACCAAGGAAGAAAAACACCCATAAAACCCCACTACACACACAACCTACCCCACCATCAATACTGAATCGCTTTCATTCCAGCACATTCTCAGACCAAGTACCACAGCAGAAGGGCAACGCCTGCACCTGCAGTACCATGGACAGTGTACGGAAAAGTTACCACTTCGAGACTTTTATCCAGCTTTATTCCTGCTGCTGCAGGAATACAACAAACATCATTTGATAGTGGAAGAGATTCAGTGATCTTCTGTATTGCACCCATAAGCTTTGGTGTTTACATCAAGGAACACTTTTAAGTTCAAAAGCTTTCTTGCATTTGCACTGAAGGCACACTATCTCTATTAAGGCTTTTAATACAGACTCATTACTGATGCTTACTTTCAAGCCTCAACACAGACAACTTTATATTCATAAAGATTTTTTTTTTTTGTGCTACAGAATCACAGAATAATTCCAGTTGGAAAAGATCTCCAGGATTCTCTAGTCAACCTTCTACTCAAAGCAAGGTTAGCAAGATCAGTCTAAATTACTCAGGGCTATAGCCAGTTGGGCATCAAAACATCCAAGGATGGAGACTGCCGAACTTTTCACCTGTCCCAGTGATTGTTCCACTCCAAGGTGAAACACATTCGCCTTAAATGCAGTTATTTTAATGCATTCCTGCTGTCTCTTGCCTGCCTTCCACACACACTGCTATAAAGATCCTGGCTCAGTACCCTCAATAGCCTGCCCATAGGTACCAGAAGGTTATTATTAGTTCCCTCTGCTTCCCAAAGCCTTCTCTTCTGCAGGATGAAAACTCATTTTCCTAACAACCAGTAGAATTTTAGCAAACACTTACCATACGCATATGCTAGACTTAGGTCTTCTACTACAATGTTAAGTTTTGATTCAGAGTCGCTTTTGATCTTCATCCCTGCACTTCCCCAGATTCAACTGCAGGAGCTAAGACCTCATACTAAAGCCTGTCCTAGTACAAGCTGAATGAGTTGTACACCACCTTTCTAGGCTCACTACATTTCCTGAGCCCTGAAGAGACAGCATCTGCTGTGCAGAGGAGCAGAAGTTTTACAGGCTTATATAAACACACACACACTTGGATACATAGGAAAAAGATGCCCAGAACGTAGATCAGAAATAGGTCTGGAAGGAGAGTAACAGTACATTACTAAGGCTGCTGCCTAAATCATTAAGTTGCCATTAAAAAGTGAAAGACATTAAGAAAGAAGCCACAAGAACTCCAGCATCTTAAGTAAATTTCAGGTAAGGTATAGTGCCTTACTGATAATTACAGCAAAAGTTCCTACATCAGTTTTCCCAATCCTCCATCCAGGCCTGCAAAGTTATTTATCAGGCTAATGGCAAGACACTTCAGGACAGCATCAGCTCTTCAGATAGAGACACTCACTCTTTGATGAAGCAAGTAACATTAAGAATCACTAACTACTGGAAAATCCATGCCATGACTTGTCAGTCAATGAATCCCAGAGACAAGAGGCGAAGGATTGAAGAAGAGATGCATCCAAAGATTTAATTCAGACCTTGTAGCAGTAATCAAGATGTGTGCCAGCCTTTTTTCTCCTCAGAAAAAAGCCTACATTTGAAATATTAGGTGCAAAAAAATCAAGTTTTATTAAAACTTCAAGACTGCCATTGCACAATACAAGCGTGTTGTATTGTGTGTAAATCCACATGGTATAGTGGAACTGTAAAGTTACAATAGAAATTTAATACATTTCTACTTTAAAGGGACATAAGACCTACATGAGGTACTTACACTTAAAATTTTTCAAGAGCGCACAAGCAACTAAAGCATTATCCCTGTAGCTAGTAAGTGCAAAGCCTGACAGAAAAATAAAAAAAAATGCACGACTGAAGCATTTCAGCTTTCTTGATGTATATCTGGAAGGCAAAGCTGATTGCAAATACAGCATACATCCTGCATTCAAATTTGTGGCGCTATCAGGAATTAGATGGAAGTTGGGCCTCTGGTTTATTTCTTGGTTTATGCTGAAAAAGGCAAAGGCTGAAGCTTTTCTAAAATCTGGAATTTTGTAACATAATTCAAGACAATAAGAGTATCTCTTTTAGTAATGTATTTTTTAACAGAAAACTGTTGGATAAACCACAAAGTATATCTAATTAAAATGCACTACCAAATAAACCCTATGATCTACCTATTGCCTGAAGAAAAACACTGACTTAAAGCTCAGCGTAAGTACAGAAAATAAGAATACTGTGCTTAGGACATCGTCTGCTTGTGACAGACAAGAACAGGATGCCGCTTCAAGAAGATTCACAGACATCTGTATCACCAGAAAATAGTACAAATGTCTATCATGTCACAGTCACATTCAATCACACTATGGGATTATTGTTGGCTTCTAAGAGAATACTTAAGAGTTTTACTTTGGAGTGTGGGGGACACTACAAATCAGAGAGAAACACCACCCCATAAATGTAGAACTGGAAAACAGAACCTCTCCCGCATGCTCACTTTTTTTCCTGAAGACACTGCTGGGACAAAAGGGAGAAATATTAGGAATCACAGGGTGAAATTCACTTCTGAAGTAGCCACTCAATTCCCAACCTTTCTACTACTTCAGCCTACAGTGTAGTTTTCTATAAAATATACCTCTGATAAGGTAAAAGATTACACTTCATTCTGCATTCTTTAGCCAATAAGATTGTAATCATAAAAATCAGTACAAAGCAGAGCTCAGAATTACAAGCCTAAGTATTTTAGGAAACAACTTTCAGAAATTATCAATTATGGTTCACTTTTATCAGACAAATACAGATAAGAAATTCTGAAATCTGCACAAATGAAGATGAATGTGGAAACTCCAATCACAAGACTGTCCCAAGGGTAAAAGTTACATTAGAAGGAACTATATTGCTTTGGGGCAGAAAT
Source organism: Coracopsis vasa (assembly GCA_026283785.1). Lineage (NCBI taxonomy): Eukaryota > Metazoa > Chordata > Aves > Psittaciformes > Psittacidae > Coracopsis > Coracopsis vasa. Next base: position 20,743 of record JANHGB010048844.1, read on the forward strand.
GACGGATGACCTTAGATTATTCAAAAGTTTATGTTTATTGTAACTAAACACAGAATTGTAAGGACTCCAGATTAGAATATTGCATCACTGCTTTCAAATGAAGGTTGTGTCCCACAGTGGGATAAAAACTACGAAGTTTAAGGACTCACAGATTAAATAACAAGATATAACCACTTACACATAGTCCAGTCTAAAACTGGTCAAAACAAGTTGCAGTATTACAGCAGATATCCATTTTGTATTTACAAAAAATGGAGTTTTATTTGAAAAGTAAACCAGAGTTCAAACATTTAACCTAGAAACACTTCAGAGGATGCGAGAATTGATCTATCATTCCCGCCACACACCTGCTAGAAATCAAGAAAAGTAGCTGTTTTACGCAATATTCACTCACACCATAAATTCCCATTCCAACATATCTTGTACACAAGCTACAATCTTCTGCTTCTACTTTTCAGGGAAATATGTATCTGTTACTAAACAACAAAAGCTGAGAAAGATCAGGACCCGCATTCAGGGACGCACCTTTATCCCAATGGGGAATAGAATGTATAACTGCTTGAAGATAAGATATACGCTGCCATAAACAAATTCTAGAGACAGTCACATACAAAGCAATTGCCTTACAAAAAAAAAAAAAAAGAAAAAAAAAAAAGAAAAGGAAAGGGAGAACATTAAGAAGTATCCTGGGGAAACAGCTTTCCAGGTCATTTTCTAAAAAGGCTGGGCAGAAATGGAAAACTAATTTAGTATTCCAAAAGAAACGATCTAGTAAAATACTCAAAAGCACAGCATCAGTTTTCAGACTTAAGTAGGATGTGTAGTACTGGCTTTATACAAATTCCTTCTGCTATCTCAACTATATAGAGCTGCATTAACTCAGGCAGGTGAAGTTACAAAGTCATTTGATATGTGCAGAGCACTGAATTAAATCCCAAACAAATAATCTGTCAGACTATGACAAATATATGCTATAAAAAGCACAGAAATTCAAGTTGACAACAAATGCACTTGCCCAGAATATTCTTTAAGTGCTGTGACTTTTTAATACTAACAGGGATAGTTCCAAGTTTCTGCTGATCAAGAGCAGCTAAATACAGTTCCTTTACAGAAGCATAAGCCCACATGAGAGGCAAACTAACCAGAATCCATATGAAATTCAAACAATTTAAGACAATGAAGAACTCAAGACAATGAAGAACTGGCTATTAGACTTAAAATTCCTCTAGCTGATGTCAGCTCTGTTTGAGGGGATGCTCTAGTATCTGGCTTTATAGCTAGTAAAAAACCCCAACAACCAAATATAAACACCACCACCACATCAGTGACACCAAATCCATCTCCTTTCTTGTACTTTCATACACTAGGGTCTTTCCTGAGCCTCTAAGTCTCAGAAAAAAACGGTACTGTCAAAAGATGCTGCACACCGCCTCTATGGAAGTTACCTTCACTACACTTTCAGAGTCGGCACACACTGAACACAGCAGAAACAGCAGCTGGCTGCTCCTCTCAACCAGCAAGTGGCTTATTTACTAAGCATGGATGACTACAGCACTGCAAGTGCCAAAAGGAACCTGCCTGTCTCACCTTGTCCTACCAAATTACATTTGTTTGAAAACAAATTTTGCTTTCACTCTACTCAATAGTTTAATATACATATGTGCAAAGAACTTTAAAAGACTCATGGTAACTGGTACTAATGATAACTAGAGACAGAATAAGCTTTTTACTTCTAAGAGTCTGTTTTCTGATTTTCCTGATTTTTTTCTTTAATTATATTCCATATAACTAAGCTCAAAAAAAAAAAAAAAGCCATACCACTGAAGGCTTCCTTACAAAAATGGCTGCATGGAGTTCTCTTTTTGATCCCCAAACTCAAAAGCAGTTAACTGGTTTCCAAAAAAAGAGATACTCTTGTCTTCAAAACCAATTCTAAGCAGTTTCTGCCTAAGGTATGGTATTCTCTTAACACTGTCAGAAAGTCATATGGTCACACAACGCAGCTGGTTCTTACCAAGTTTCACTGTGCTATGTATTTATATAGTAGTAACCAGAGCAATAGTTCTCATACAAGGTATGACACTGCTCCACCCCCAGGGAATCACGAGCCTCAAGGTTAAATCAGAATGAGACCATGAGCAAAAGAATTAAGAAACTAATGGCTCTGAAAGGGCTCAATTAGGGTAGAAAGCCACTACACTAGTGAGAACATGAGAACAGACCTACCTTGAAGCATGCTTACAAGTATAACTACTATTCAAGACAAAAACGAAACTGTAATCCAGCCAGAAGATGACACTACCCGTGTGCAGAAGACAGCCTGATGAGTATAAAAGCTTAAACTCTCCAGCTGTTCCTCCATATTTTCAACGTACACTAACAGTTATATAAAAGAAAACCAGTGTTCATCCTTGTTTCAGACTTACCACCTGAAGTTCCAGAACCAGTCTGCCACTAACTCTGAAGCCACGTTAATGTTAAATATATGTTTTATTAAATGAAAGTATTAGCAAAGAAACTTTCAAAGATGGGAAGAAGCTATAATTAATTTATCAAATGTGGTTCCTCAGTTACCACTTCCTTGACCCTTAACCTAGGATGAAGTTTCGTAAAACGAAAGCTTACCTTCTTAGGCAAAGGGATTCAACTTACTAAACAACCAACAGAAGTGCATGTAAGCAGGCTCCTTTAGAGCAGCAGCAGTTATATGATAAATGGCAGTAAGATTAAGTCACTAAGACAAATTGGATTAATGCTGCTGGGCCTCTCTCATTCAGACCAGTGCTTTTAACATAACTCCAACAGTTTAGGGGCCCCTACAGTTCACACTGATTGGGGGAAATGCATTCAAATTAACTGTCACTCAAGTTGACCTATAAACACTAATTTTGACCTAGCAAGCTCAAGCTTTTCACTGTATGCTAGTTTAGGAGCTCTCGGAGGACACTTTTTTCATGAATGAGATACTGAAGACTAATTCTAGATTTCATTCAATAATAAAAAAAAAAAAAAAAAAAAAAAAGGAAAAAGGAAGAAGTCACACGTAATGGAGCAGTAGCTATTCAGAGAGTAGCTTCTATTTTTGCAACATCCAACAGTCCAAGGTAACTTCTACAGATCGTGTAGAAGTTTTAGGTCTTTGACAGGCACAGCTGTAGCTACATATACCTATCATCACCCATTATATTTGGAGAGAAAGAGAAAGAAGAAAAAGATAGGTGAACACTTTCTTCACACATCTAATGATTTGTGCTATGTACTTCTTTCCTCATCCTATTTTTCTAAATTTCTAGACTGTACTGCAAAACAGAAACTCTGAACAACAGAGCTATCACATGCTTCCCTGTCTGTGACATTACCTTCAAAACTTTTATAACAAACTCCCTCAGGTAGGCAGCTCCAAAGCACATATAACTGAATTACTTCCTCCCATTCTTGCACTCAAATTTTGTTAATTTTTCTTAAAGATGGTATTATTGCAACATGTAATAGGAGATGGGCTCAGAAGTAACTATATTACTCCACCTTCAAGTGCAATATTTCACACTTGCAGTTTAAAATTAATATACACCAATCTTGTGATTAAAAATTAAAAAGATCTTGGGGACCTTGCAATTTAAAATTAACATATATGGTTCAAACAGGATTCACATCAAATCTACATTGGTCATAGAAACTTGAAACCAAAACACAACATGTAGCCTTCTTTCAAATAAAGCTCATCTGTTGAATTCAGTGTTCCGGAAACAAACTGCCCAGCTTCTCACTTTTCCACTGCATTAAATTGGGAAACTGGTAGTGAGTCTTCCTATGTAGTGTATTTTGTCCTACAATGAGAGAGATTGCTACCCTTTAAGTTATTACGTCTTCGTATCAAATCTTGCATAGAAGAAACCACTTAACAATACACATTGGGAAAACTAAATGCCCCTTCTGTGAAGCAAGGAAAAGATTAGAGCTCAGTAGTTCGAAACATAAGATTAAGTTGCAGTCCACCACAAACAAGGCCTAAAAATGTGCCAAAGTAAAACCAGGGATGAAATACTGCTTGAAGACCACAGAGAACACTCACTCCCATTACATTTTTTGGTCATTCCTACAAAGCTCCTGAGATTCTGTTCAGAATTTGAAAAATTCATTAGAAGAAATTTAATGTCAAGAAAGGGAAGCGTGCTGTCATTTTCAGTTTCTCTCTGTGCACTTCATCTCTTCCAAAAAAAAAAAACAAAAAAAACCAAACCACCACCCCAAATTTCTAGTGCTAATAATAAATGCTCGTAATCAAATAGAAGATATTGCAATGTTACCTTCCAGCAATCAAGGACTGCTAATCTGTGATGAGCAGAACATCCATAGCCCAGAAGGCGACAGTCCAAGGAACCGTGCCAAAGTAGGGGACCCTCAGTCCCATAACCAAGACACTTAGAAGTACAGTTACTTTGTATCAGGTACTGCAGTCAAATGGAACCTATTTCCTATTAAGCATCTGTTCTTCTTGTGATAGCTGCAAGACAGAATAAACTGATGCAGGGATCACAGCATGTTATAAGACCACTCAGACAGCTGAAGCTTTTCCTTCTTCCCTTGCAAAAAAAAAAAAAAAAAAAAAAAAAAAAAAAAAAAAAAAAAAGAACCTGATCAAAAGAA
>JANHGB010048846.1:0-23119 GCA_026283785.1 Coracopsis vasa
GGCTTTGAGCAACCTGGTCTAGTGGCAGGTGTCTCTGCCCATGCCAGGGGGCTTGGAACTGGATGATCTCTAAGGTCCTTTCCAACCCAAACCATTCTATGATTCTACGAAATACCAGTGTAAATAAATCAGTGTGTATCTTTTCTATGCCCCTTATGATGAGAAGCAATTAATAATTGCATGTTAGATCCTACCTGTTTGAAAGTCTGCAGTGGTCCTGCCAATGCTACCTGGTTTTGTCTTAGAATCTTCCTCAGGGAAGAAACATTTTCAGTACTTTCATTTTACTTTTTCTCCTTTAAGATAATTTCATACTGGGGCAGACTGAGGGGGTGGGACGTAGCAAATCATACTGGCTTCTGAGTTTCTCTGAAGTCCAGGGATGCTGAAGAAGGATCATTTCTACTTCAAAAGCTGGATATTTTTAGTGAGCAGCGAGTCTTTTATCAATAAAAGTATGTCCATAGCACTCACGAGCTGAACTCCTATCTGCCGGAAAACATGTTTCGCCTCAGCCACTGGATACACAAAAAAATGAGAAAAGTGATTTGCTGTAAGAAAGAAAAAAAGTAATCTCTTCCTTCAGCCCTACCATGATCGATCACTGAAGGAGCATACTTGGATGTGTTCACAGGGCAGTGGCTACATCTGGCAGCTGAAGAAATCTTCTGGGTGACTTCCCCTTGCGTCATAAAGTCAGTGATGGTTGCTGTGATGTTTTCCTTGTTTTGTGTACAAAACGTGTAATTACACTGCACAGGAAGTGTGATGTCAGGAGAGTCTGAGCTCTGACTCCATGAATTTGCAGCTCTTGAATAATTGCATGGCCCTACACAGTGTGTGCAAGAGTGGGGTCCCTGCACAGGCATCTGACTGTCTGGGATTCCCTCTAGCTCCCTAACTTGCTTCACCTTTTTACTGCCTCACTTCAGGCTGACTCTGGAATTCTCTCCCACTCTATATCAGTTTTTCACAGAACAGAGAAGTTTTTGTGGAAACCCTCTTTTAACAGCATTGCTTTTCAACAGCAGTTTTTCTCTCCATACTGAATCTGTGTTGGTGGTTTACTCCACAGCTGTTTCCATTCCCTGTTGTGCTGCACGGCACTGGTTACTCCTTACCTGGCATGTTGTCTTTACTGACACAGGCCTAGAGAGATATACAATAAAAAAGAAAAATTAATGCTGCAATGTCTGTGCTTGTATCACTACAGCATCTTTGACATCAAAGTCCTGCTAAAAATACTAGTAAAATAAAGCAACAGGGATTTTCTAAAAGCAATACTATTTTGATTGTTTAAAAATAGACTTCTATCTCTAGAAACTATATTGAATTTTCTGTTTTATGGCTTAATGATTTGTTGTTATGACAGACTTAATCAATCTGATGAGTCCATGTTCAACATTCTGGCAAACAAAATCAGCCATGGAGTGTTTTCTTATTCCCCAAAGGCACATTGTTTCCATGTTTATTTCATTCTGATGTTTTATCTGGAAACCATATTTCTTTTTCTTGGAGAAAAGTGTACTGTTCCAAGTACATTGAAAGCCATGTGTTTAATTTACTGAATATAAAATGATCTTTTTATTTAGAAAGTGAAAGGAGAAGGTTATAGAACAAAAAATCCAGCTAGATAATGGGTGCAGAAGTTACAGAGATAAAAAGGAAAAGATCCAGCATATAAAAGTCACAGGGCAGATTTAAAGACAATTTTTAGTAATAAAAAAGACTGTTAGAGCCTCCAAGATAAGTCCCGTGTCTCATTTCTAAAAATGATCTACACAATGTCCATTTGTTTGACTGCAAGACCAAGATCTATTTTCCATAACTCATTGCTTGCTTTTGAATCTTCATTTTGTGTTCTTTAACGTCACTTATCTGCCAGACTATTCTAGGGCCTTTGAAGTGCAGAAAGATGGTCTATTTTCAGGCTTTACTCCCATGCAGAGTTCCAGTATGTGCTGCAGGTCTTTGGGGGAGGAATTTGTCTCCTGAAATATACGAAGCATGTTATTGAGTACTCTAAAATACTGAATAAAAAAGAAAGCAGAGAGATTCTAGGCTAAAAGAAAAGAATGTAGATACAAGTGTATCTTCTATGTGATGTTGAGTCTACTAAAGGGGACCATTGTTTAATAAACACTGGCGTTTTTTCATTTCAGTACATGTTTCTGTGAAGGCAGATTAAGGTTGTGGAGCAGCAGAACTCATCATTTCTGTTCCTCAAAAAGTGCAGGTCAGATCCTATCATATGGAGTGGTTTATACCTTTCCTATGGCAGGAAAGGCAATAAAATTTGTTGTCACGCTGTAATAACTGCTCCTTCATGCTAACAGCTTTAGTGCATTGCTTAGACCCTCCTCATGTTCTCAGATGCTGTGCAGAAAGGGCCTTTCTTAACTGGGCCAGTTTTAGGAATGAACTGGGACATGCATACTATTGAAATAAGGTGTCAGTGCAACACTTGAAGATATTGTGTGTTAGGATAATTTAGACTCAAAGCTCTATTTAAAGATTGTTATGTTAATACAGCACATTTAATAATAGCCTAGTGCTAGGCAGGACATAATTGCTTGCTCTCTGGAGGATAATTTGTAATGAGCAATGTTGTCCTTACAACTTTGATGGTTTGAGATCATCCTTGAACCTTCAGTTTAAATGACGCACCCAAGGCCAGCCATTATCTCTCTGTATTCTATACATACAGTCTGGTAAGATTCACACTACAGTCTGGTAGGACTACCATGTGCTATCTTTTAGCCTGATGGGAATTGTCTTTAATATCCATGCATAGAGTATTTGTGTCTTCAGTGCCAGGCAAGAATTTTGGTGTTCTCTTTATTATGAAGTACAAGTGGTCAGTCTTAGCAGAAGGCTCTTAACAAGCAAATTAACAATAGTTAAGATTAAAATAAAATGAGCATAAAATGATATATATTAATATATAAATATAAAATTAAATAGTATCTATTTTTTAATAAATACATAAAATATATACAAGAGTATATAAAATAATACACTTTTAAGTGATGTCAATTAATATAAATTTATAGTTCTAAAAAATCAGATTTTACCTAAGTGCAACAGTTCTTAAATTCTGATAATCATGCAGCCATGTAAACTGTCATCCTTTTGACACACTATTCAGTAGAAATCTTAATTGGAGTGCTAAAATGTACTGCTGAATCGTTTCAACTCACTCAGGGGAGACTTACGATCATTGTGTGACTTTTAACCACTGGAAAAAGACAAAATAGAAATGGATTAAAATTGCATCTAATGGAAAGCTGTTGTTGGACAGGTGTCTTCCTCTGCTCTTTCCATGGGAGATGATGTTTTTCAGTTTGATTACACTTGGATGTTAACAAATATTTAGTTTCATTTCTAGTTTGGGTCTATTTTCCATGAAATCTCACAAGATCAGCAGTAGGTTTTTCTGTCTCCTGGATGATTCTGAAGTCCCCTGTAAGTCAAAACACTGCAAGCAATTCAGTTTCAGCTGGTTTCAGCTGACTCCCGCTGCCCTTGCCTCAGATAACCAAGCAGCAAATGGCCCTGGGTGTCACACCACTACTGAAATTTACCCATATCAGTGTTATGAGAGTTTTTTATATTCTCCATGTCTTACTTTCTTTGCATTCTAATAGTTAAAGACAAGGTTTCATGTCCTTTGAGTTGCAATGTTCAGAGACATGACAGATTAACTAAGCTATTTAAATGGCTCCCTAATTTCAGGGTTTGCTTGACATTGATGGTGTAATTAAAACTACAATTCTGAGCTTTTCCCTCATTTTCATAGCATGCATTTCCAAAACCTACTAGTATCATATAAAAGGAAAGAAAAAATAATTTCCTATGGCTTTCTTTTTCGACTGAAGATTTAATTTACCTCACTTCTGCTCTGCACAATATTGTAAACAGGCAGATTTGTCAACACATGTAATGTGGGGTTTTGTGTACTTCCCTGTGATGTGTGTGGGGGTTGTACTCAGAGACAGCATTTTTGTCTGGATGAAATGGGTCTAATCCAATACAGCAGACCCAGGTCTGCTTTTAGCCAAGTCATTCCACCACCAACAGCTTAGTTTCCCCATCTATATGATGAAGATGACTTACTGACCTCCTTTTAAACTGTTACCAGATTTATAGAGGTGAAGTGCTGCTAAAGAACACTTTATTATCAAGTTCTGCATCCTTGGAGCTTGGATTAAGTTGAAGGCATTTGCCGTGTGCTCATTTGTTCTTTCTGAAATACCTATCTGCTTTATATTTATTTTTAGAAGACGGCATGAATTTTGAGGTTCAAGAAAACGCTTCTTGCACTTGAGAGCAGCTATCTTCCTTTGTTGACCTTTTATGGCATCAACCTGTCTCAGATATAGGAGTGTTTCTGGCATGACTCATCCTAGAATTGAAGCTCCCAAGAATCAGGAGAGCAGAACTGGAAGGTAAGCAGGTTTTCCCACTTCTGATCCCATTTCTGTCTGAGACTAAAATACCCCATGTGACTTGTGTTCCGCACAGCCTAAGTTGAAGACTGGTACTCTTGATGTACATAATTCACAAATCAGTTTGGGGGCATTAGGAAACAGCCTGGAGCATATTTCCAGATTACTTTGTGAGAAATACTACAAGAGCCATCAGCATGAGAAATAGCGGATGACAGAAAAATGCTGCTGCTGCCTGATGACGTGTGAACAGTTTGGCCGGCTTAGGCAGAGGATCTATGGAAAGACGCTTCGTGAGTCCCCAGCGTTCTGAGGTGAGTACCTGGGAGGAGGCTGCAGGACTTTGAGCTACAGTGGCAGCCAGCTTGCAGCCAGCAGTATTTCATGATGCTTGAGAAGTTATTGCCCTCAAAAAAGAGGGGTGAAAGCTGCAGAAGCTGCAGAGCTGGTCTCCAGCTGAGAGGTACCCAGTCAGTGGGTGTTAGTTGGGCTTGAAAATGCATGCTGGGTTCTCAATGTGTCTTGCTTTGGCTGTGGGACTTACATGTATGGAGGAGAGCCTTCTGGTTTAGTCCTAAAGCTACCATCTTTCATCTATGGTCAGAACCAAAAGGTCATATTGTTTACTATGGAAAAGCCCCTTGCTGGTCAAGTAAAAATAGAGAACAATTTTTTTAAAGCATTTTTACTTTTATTAATACAAATGTGGATGAAGGAGAATATTTTAAAATATATCAGATGAAATCTGCATGTGCTTTATTATTAGGGAACGATTGCTGTGAGGAGTCCTACTCTTTTTCTTTAAACTTTTGAAGATAAACAACTTCCATAGCTGCAACTTGTTTAAACTATACTTTTATCATAAACACTATGAAAAAATATTGGCTTTTATTAGAAAAGCGAAGAACTTGAGAGTCAATTGAAGTTAAGAAGAAATGGGATTTTTCCTACTGCAACTAACCTGATTTTAATGTTAATGAAACCCTGAAAAAAAAAAAAAATCTCCAGGAAGGGTAAAAACTGAGAAATAATACTGAGTGTTACAGAAAAGAACTGCTTTTAAGTGGTTAACAGAGCCTAAGGTGTTGCACAAGCACTGATGAGATTGCTCCTTCCAAGTTTTATTTCGGTCACAGACATACTTGGTCTGAGGAAGACACGTAGGAACTGACAAGTATCCACACACTATAGACAGTCTGTGAATGTGACACCGTGGTTCAGTGTGTCAAAATCAGGGGTTTAGTTGATGTTTCCAAGAGGTCATGTGCCTGCGGGTGCTGTGCTTGTTTTCACCTCAGTCTAACTGGTAGATGCAGCTTATCAATCTTCTCTTTCTCTCTCCCCCCGTGTGGCCTTAAGTGGAGCCCCGTTACACAGCTTTGGCTGAGGCATGCCCCTGTGCTGTATGAAGCAGCCTGTAGATGTTGACTGTTAGGGAGTCTGAGAAACAAACTCTTTCTTTCACAAACGAGTTGATCCGCACCTTTCTGAACAGCGTTACCTCAGATGTTGTTCAGATGTCTCCACGTGCACAAATTCTTGATGTTATGTGTTGCCCTGGCCAGGATGCTTGTATTCAGCATTGATTCTCTTCATGTATTTCAGCTTGCATTGTCTTGTATGTGCAGTGAAAATAATCCTATCTTCTTACTGTAAGGTTTTAGGTCAATAATTTATCCAGAATTCTGTTGATACCTATTTCTTCTTTGAGGGAGTAGGCAAACACATGTTAATGCAACAATGAATCCCCAAGCAACAGTGTCAGCAGCCTGTGGAGCAGAATGGGACTTAGTTTTTGCTCTGCTGCTTTCTCAGGCTGTACACAGTATCCATGTTTCTTTGCCTTTAAAAATATCCAAGAGTACTAACACCTGAGCACTTCTTTAGAGAGATGTGAATATATCACATTTGAGTTGATTCTTATTCAAGTAGTAAGCAAGGGATATATGTACAGGTATATTTCCAAATAAAGTTTTAATTACTGCTGTCCTCTGCAGACCCTCATTCTTTACCCCATGCAGTAACTGGCATTCCCCACTATCAGCCAGCCTGAATAAATTCATTCACACAATCTTCATTGTTCTTGCACTCTTCTTGTTTTTCTTGTTCTTAAACACACTTCAGCCACAACTGACGTGGTTGAGTTCCCATGCTCCAGCCGTCGGAGCACTGCTGATCATTCATTAACTGAGAGAACACTGACCACTGAGTGTTAGGCTCTATGTATTTTCCAAATTCTTCCCATTGTTTCCTGATGATGCAAAGGAAGTGTTTTGTGCCAGTTCTGTGACCACTGCAGAACAGCAGTGCAGCCTGTAAGTAGACGAGCAAACACCACAAGGTGCAGAAGCTGCACAAGCCACAGCTGGATAAGAAGATTAAGGTATGGGCTATATTTGGCCAGGAATTGTTTTTTAATGTCAGGGATACAGCAGACTGTGCATACCTGGGGAGAAACTGAGAATGACGTAGTCCTCCAACCTCCTGTTTTGGCACGTGCAATTAAATGGCAGGATAAAGATCATGGAAATAAGACGCTGTTCATATTAGAATTTCAGGTGGAAATAAAAGTAATTAAATAACATATATGAGTGGGATTGAATGTCATGTGAATACGCAAAAGTGAGGATTCACCTAGGAACGTAAATTTTGAAAACAGAACTAAGCAAAAGACTGATATAATCAGATTTCTCCACTGAGAAATAAAACTGCATCTGACAGCGTTTCAAATTTTGTTCTGCCATTACTCTGAAGCATAATCACAGAATGGTTTGGGTTGGGAGGGACCTTAAAGGTCATTCAATTCCAATCCCTTGCCACAGGCAGGGATAGCTTCCACTAGAGCAGGTTGCTCAAAGCCCCATCCAACCTGGCCTTGAACACTGCCAGGAATGGGGCAGTCACAGCTTCTCTGGACAACCTGTGCCAGTGCCTCAGCACCCTCCCAGGGAAGATTTTTTTCCCAGTGTCTAATCTAAATCTCCCCTCTTTCAGTTTAAAGCCATTTCCTACATGTCCTTTTAAAAAGCCCCTCCCCAGACTTACTGTAGCCCCCTTTTAGGCACTGGAAGCTGCTCTAAGATCTCCCCAGAGCCTTCTCTTCTCCAGGTTGAACGAGCCCAACTCTCTCAGCATGTCTCCATAGGAAAGGTGCTCCAGTTCTCTGACCATCTTCATGGCCTTCCTCTGGACTTGCTCCGAAAGGTCCATGTCCCTCTTCTGTTGGAAGCCCCAGAGCTGAATGCAGAACTCCAGGTGGGGTGTCACCAGAGAGGAGCAGAGGCAGAGAATGATGCTGTTATTGCAAATAAGAAATACCTGACGTGCCTTCTTGTGGCTTCAGTTGAATATTTACAATAAGGGAAAAACCCAAACTTTTTATTCACATTGGATCCAGTCTCACGTACATTAAAGTCAGTAGAAATGTTACAGTTACTCAGGTCTCTGGTATCTCAAATTTGTTCTCTATACTACTTTCCTTAATGATGTTTATCTTTTTATTAACTATGTTTTTCCACTCAGGAAACACTACAAGTCCTCTTGACTAATTAAAGCATTAAAAAATCAACTGTAAGAAACAATTTCAAAGGAGAAGCTGATCAAATGCTCCTTAAATTGTTTCCAAAGGCAATTTATACTTTTGTATATTAGTTCTGTCGCTTGCCAGTTTATTTTGTGTACCAGACATAGGACTGCTTGAGCAACATGGGACCTGAAAGAATTGTACTGAAAACTACGCATGCAAAATAGCCGAACTATAAGAGATAATGGAAGACTGAAGCAGAAAATGGTCCCACCACTGCTCTACAATGCCTGCCATGGGGGGACCTCTCCCAGAGCGCTGGGGGATACCTCTGTCAGGTGAAGGATACTGGCCGAGCTGGATTTGGGGTATAGTTCCAGCAGATATTGTTCTGTTACAGTTTGGTGTTTGCCATCAGGTTTCCTCTTTCATGGCCACAAAAATATGCGCTGGCTGAACAACTCCTCAGCAGCGGAGATGAGACATCGGTATTTGCCTTTTACACCGGTCTTCATCTGCCTGTAACTTTTTCAGTTTTTAAAATGATATCAAATATTTATAGATAACCAAACTGCAGAAGAAACACTATTAGCTTTAGCTTTACTACCTAAAATATTTTCTTATAATTGTTAGCTATCGAGCTTTGATACATTGTGAAATGGTTTCATGAAGTGCCAACCTCCCACACAGGGATGAAATCTGCCAACACTTCTGTATTAGGTGTGTATATATATGTGAATAGGGATATGCAAATGTATGTAGATATTCATGTTCTAGAAATGGTTACAGTTTCAGTTTCAGCTCTGTGTGGGAGGCTGTTATTGAAAGAATTTCCTTCCATGGAGAGGAACAACATACACACTTTGCTTTGCCAGAGACAACCAGAGAGGAGAACTGCATGTCTGGGACTTGTCCAGAGTACCAGAGATGCAGGAGTTCAGTCCACTGCCTGTAAGGTAGCCGGGAGTGCTCAGGTAGTTTCAGGGACAACCTGAGCTTTCCTGGAGAGAACAACGTGGGGGTGCAGCTAAGCAAGACTCAGCTATCCTGCACCCACATGGGATAGCGGGAAAGATCAGTGAGTCATCCTTACTGCAGCGGCGTGGGTTTGCCTAGCCCACAGCCAAGGAATGGGGAAGAGAGCTGAAAGTCCTGGGAGTGAGGTGGTGGGAAAGGATGATGTACTGAGGGTTGGATGCAGCATGGAGGGAGCTGTGACATTTAGTGGTATCCCAGGTCATACTATACATGTCTTATTGTTCACAGGGAACTAAGTTGACTGGCTTCCCACAGAACTTGTTCTTGGTGTGTGCCACCAGTGACACTGCTGATGGACATGCTGAGTGACCTCCTTGGTCAGCTATGGGTTTCTGAACTGAAGGAATCCCTGCCAGAGCAGGACTGCAGGACTTCACACAACAAGGAAAAGGCTAGGGGAAACTCTCTAATAGATGTTACAGTGACCTTGCCATTCAGGAATGGAAGGAAGGACTCCAGAAACAGGGACCTGTTTGCTGGGGTTCAGGGTACAGCCCCTGCAGCAGTCCAGCCCAGGCCTGGTGCCAGTTGAGGCAGGGATGCCTGCTCTTGCCTCCCTCCCCTCCTCTGCTCTCCATGCCTTCAGCCAGTACCTGCTGGCAAAGATCAGCCCAGTCACTGCTGGAAGTGCTTGTGGACTCTGCCCAGTACACACAGGGCAGGCAGCAGAGGCGCTCCCACAACACTCCAGAGATGAATGGTTGTGATCCTTTCCCCAGTATCCACTTCCCCTGCCCTGGCACAACTCACCTGCCTCTGGTGGCAACAATCAAAACATTTATTTTCTCTTCAGCTCCAAAGTGTATGAGGCTGTGGGGTAGAAATCAAACAATGAGGCATTTTAAGATACAATGCAGCATGTAACAACTGATTAGTATACCCACACAGAGGGTTACCTCAGACAGGTATGGTGACACAGCACGCTGCCTTAATGCTCTGGTCATCTCATTCTCCCCCCTTTATTTTCAGTAATATGGGGAAATGAAATACTTGTTCTTCCCTAGCATCCCTGCACTGTTGTGCTTTCTGGCTTCCTACAAAGCACCACAATCACTCTGTGAATCCTGCTCAGAGCATTCTGGTTTTTCTCCTTGCACAGGGCTTGCGGAGTGCAGCAGCTGCTGCAGTGCAGCCGGTATTATCCACACTCCACCACAAATGGCTTTACAGAAAGGACCATCTGGTCAGCAGCTGCCCAATGAGCACTTGCTTGTCCCCTGCTCCTGTTCAGTGTGTCATTCAGCCTCTCCCTGCCAGGTGCTCTCTCACCAGAAGTCTTCCCGGGTGAGTGGACAAGAGGACGCAGCACTCCCAAAACAGCAGCAGGTACAGGGACCTCTTTGAGACCCCTGTTATTAAGAAGGAATAAAGCCCAGATTATCTTCAAAATGGAGATGATGTATGGGACCAGCAGGTAGCTGCCTGGCTCAGAGAGCAACCTTGCACTATTACAAACAACTGCATTGGTACTCAAACGAGAGGGTCAGCCCCAGCGTCTGAGCTGACATCACACACAGCAGCCATGTGCATCACTGATGATATCATTTTGTTCTGGGAAGCCCATTTACTCAAAACTGTGCCTTTTAAGAGATGGTTTTGCCCACAGTAGTCATTCACAGGTGACCCTGCAATGTACCTGCCAGCCAAGTCTGTTCTACCTTAGCATGGGATTTCTCTGCAAACAGAGCCATCAACCTGTAAATCCACCCAAGTGACTTGTTTTGGGACTGCCCTTGTCCCAGCTTCTTTGGGACCTTCACCAATGGCCAGTGCAAGACCACCTTAACATGAGTTTGGATTTATGTGTAAAACTTTCGACTGGTGCTACTTCTCAGGGGCATCCCTCTCTCCCTCTTTGCATCCTTGACTTCCCACAAAAGCTCCATTTTAATGAAACAAGGAATTTGTATTTGAGAGTCACATGCAACTGGAGAAGTTCCAGTCCATGAGGCTTATCCTTTTAATTGACTGTCAACAAGATCTTCACATACAAAATACAAATTATCAAAAGATTTCCTTTAGAGAAAGGAGGGAGAGGGAGAAGCACCTGCAATGTGGGATTAATTTTATGAAGTACCCCATTACTACTCCAGAAGAACTATGGGTACCTATACAGAAATGGCTTCAAGGATGGCAAAAATCAAAAGCAGGATTAAATAACACACAATTTTGTAATAAAAGAGCTGTAGCTGCCATTACCAGGCAGAAAAAATTACTTCACCATATACAGGGAGGATGACGTGACAGGCCTGCCAGACCAAACACTCACCTGTCATTACACTGCAGTCCTATCGCAAGGAAAACATCTGCAAAAAAACCCTGTCTGAAGATCACAGACATACTGTAGAACTTGCAAGTGAAAGCCCTGAGGTAAAAAGTAGGCTAAAAGCAGGATGTTCCCTGAGCCAAGCAACATTTGCTTAGGTATCTTCTGAGTGATGGTCAATTTTTTGCCAGCTTTCAAACTGGAAACACACCACCCTTTGTTCTTCGACCTCTCACGAGGAAGTCACACAAACCAAGACTTTGCTGAGTAAATATGTATTTCTTCCTAGTCTGTCAGTTTTATCTTGATCTTGGCTCCCTCTTTTTCAGCAGCACAGTGAATGAAGACAGCTTAGTTTTTAGGTTGATGCACTTCATCCCCTCCCTATTGGGTTAAAAAATCCCCACCAATTCCTAGGTTTGAGATCTTCCTGTCACTCACTATAAATATATTCAGTGTTACCCTCCTGGCTGTATCATGCGGTAGACATTTGTTTGGGAGGTAGACAGGCAGAAGGAATTTAAAGTCCCTGCTTCAGCGTTCTTCCTCTCGTTTTAAGGGAAGTGGACTTGCTTTTACAAGGTGCTCAAGAGCTGGCCCTGAGCGCCCCCTTCCCTGCCAGCAGTGCTGGGGATGGGCACAGGCAGCAGCAGAACTGCAGGTCCCGCTGCCTCACTGCAACCCTTCCTTGGAGAAGGCAGTGGGCAATTCACACCTCGGAGTCACCAACACCCCAGTTTCTCTGCTGTCCCCACCACAAAGCTGACAGCTCTCCAATGGCATCTTGCTTAGGACAGCTGTTTAGGCAGCCTTTGAAGTTAACGGAGGGGATGCACTTAAAACTTCCTCCCATTCACCATCTGTAATGAAGAATTCATCTTTCTGTACTAAAAGGGACTACTCTGCAGAGGCTCCACTGCAACTATTTATGAAGCAAGCACAGATGGCTACATAAGTCACTTTGGTTTAAAACAGCTGATTAGGAGAGAGTCCCAGTATAAACAAGAGCTCAGTATCTAGCTTCTAGAATTAACCTGAACACCAGTTCACTTCATAGCTCACCTAATTCTGTCAGAGACTAACATTTGAAAATTATAATGGTGTTTTGATGGCCAGGTATGTCAGTTTATTATAAATTTATTTGTTAAGTATGGACCTTAAAGAACTTATTTGAACACTCCCATCCTAAAAATGGCAACATTAAAAGATGTGATATTTTACAGGCCCGAGACTACAGCTGACTGGGAGATTTAATGCCTGCAAAACGATGTCAAAGTCTTACTGCTCTAACTGGCATTCTGGATGTTCTCTGAAGGGAAAAAAAAGCTCTGCTCGCAGTAGAAAAATGCAGAGAGATGCTGACTATTTCTGAAGAAAATACATATGATCAAAGTTATTCATCAGCTTGGTTTCCAGAGGATGGGAAGCCAATATCTGCACTGCCCCATGACTCCAGAAGCCAGAGAGTAATTTCAACCTGTTCTGAAAAGATGTCAAGGAGAGAGTAGTTTCCAAAGTAATTAAGTTACCATAGCTGGGAATGAGGAACAAGTAATGCCCCAGGCAGGGAAGGGCAGGCAGAAAGATGCTCCGTCTCCTGCCTGGTGGGGACAAAGTCAATCAACAGGGATACGTGGAGGAAGGCACTGGAGCTACAGGAAATGTAGGACACTCACAAGCAACAAGACTTCTTTAGTTCTGCTCTTCAGAGCACTTGTTTTAAAGAGAGATCTTTTCTCAGGATTTGCCAAAACCTGATTTTAAAATGATGATCCAATTTCTACTGTGCCACCCTTTCTGCAGCAGAAGTCCTCGGGAAGCTTACACACTACCACAATGTAAGAGTGAGAGCTGCCATGCTCACATTACAATGTAGACTGCACATCTCAGCTGCTCTGACACGAAACACCAACCACCAGCTACACAGAGGTATGGTCATATTGCATGTTACAACAGCATGAAAGCAGCCAGAAGTTTTGATGGTTTTGATCGCCATTAACACACAGAAACACACCTCAAACTATATCGTTACGCTTTGATATATTTGATACAATGTTAGTGACTAATGAACAATGACAAAACCCACAGGACTTCCAAATCCTTCTCTCTTATGAATGAATACAGTTTTGCTATTTTCCTGACACTACAGAACAAACTGTTGTGGTCCTTTTCAAATGACTATACCAAACCAAGTGTCATAACAAGACATGTAACAGGCGTCACTACACATCACTCAAATCTGTGATCATTTCTTGCAGTCAACTGAAAAAGCAGTAAAGTTTTATAACAACATTCTACAGTTCTTTACAAACATCTGCTGCCATAAAGGGTAATTTTACTGATTCACTAGACAATAAACCCTGCACTATAACTCAGTAAAATCAGCACTGAAATATGTACTTTCCAAACAAGGCAATATAAAGCAAACATTAACTGTAGAGTGCAACTTTATGTATTTTGTAATAAGGTAATCACAGAGCAATTCCTTCGAACAATAACTTTGTCTTTTTAATAATGTGCCAGATGTATCTATGCAAACTAGCAGAAACAAGTTAAACTTTAAAAGAGAAAACCTCCTGCAGAAATGCAGCTTTTGGTAAAGAAACCAGAAGGGAGCAGCAAAAACATCCTCTAGTACTCCCAGAATCTGCTCATGCTGGCAGAACAACTTTCCTTTGTCTCCCAGAAATCTAACAGCAAGCGGATACAACCCCTGCTGCTTTGCACTGTTTATACCAACAGAGAGCTACAAAAAAAGATTCAATTAGTGTTTATGATAAAAACATAACTGTGGCCAATCTAATGGCTAGTGCCATGAGCCACTGCTGTACCCTAATGCTGTATCCCAGTGAATCACTAACATTAATCACCTGGGAATAGGAAGGCAGCACTTAAAACATGCTGGAGTGCTTTTGCAATGGCAGACACTACAGAGATAACTGTTTATGCCCTATGTAAAATATCCTCATATTGGCTGTTGCACTCAAACCTTCAGACCATGACTGGCTTTGACAGGTAGGACAAGTGATTTTGTGGGATGTTATTTTAGACTTAATCATGTCCAGTGCCTAGGGCTGCTCTGTTTGGTAATGCCGGATTGACAGAGCACATAGAAAGGCCCCCTGGCTTCCCCTCTTTGGCGGTTACGTGTTATTTTGCCCAAAAGCTCAGTTCCTTATCTCTTCCCAACACATTCCCTAAACAAATGAAACAAATACTTGGTGGTTACCGGCACTGGCCAGGGAG
Organism: Coracopsis vasa; assembly: GCA_026283785.1. Lineage (NCBI taxonomy): Eukaryota > Metazoa > Chordata > Aves > Psittaciformes > Psittacidae > Coracopsis > Coracopsis vasa. The sequence continues at coordinate 14,522 of JANHGB010048846.1, forward strand.
GAGGGCCTGAAGCTCCTCAAGACTGAAGCAGTATCCTCCATTTCCTGAGCACAGACTCCCTGACAGCTATTCACAACACTGATTAGCAAGGGCCTTCTTATTCTGAGAAGGAAGCAAGACCCCTGCCTTTCTGAGGCACTCTTGCTGGTACGGACAGCACTCTGAGAACTAACTTCCAAATCGCAGGTCCTCCTCAGATGCCTCCCAGTGGGCCAGGAGTGCTGAGAGGCAGGTGTCTGCAGATACAGAGGGGCCTGGACAGCACTCAGGTCTTCCCTTAATCACAAAGCAGGTGGAGATGGGAGGGAACTAACTGGAACATAAAGGAAAGCACGGAAAAGCGAGACTGGTCCTTTATGTGCTAATTCAAACAGGTGCAATTCTGCAGCTGTTGTCCGTGCTGAAGGATGCAACTAGAATTGAAAACCAGGAATGTGAGGAAGTTGAGGTAGGTTAAGGTTCACAGTGTGTGCTTGGAAGGCGAGAACCTGGCAAGAACTCATGCAACCATCCATAGATGAGCAGAGTAAGATTCAGAATTCAAAAATACAATAGCTGTGTTAGCATTACTGCCTCTTCCCCAGTTAAGATGTTCTGCCTGTTAATAATGATGCAGAAAAGGCAGAAGTTTCCAATTAGAAGTTCTGCTTCCTGTTTGAAAACATGGCGCATTGTGTAAAGTGTTTTCCAACCCACCAGCAAGTGAAGAGGCAAAGCATTACTAGAAGTATTTTAATGAACTGCATATATTAAGGTTTAAAGACAGCTGACCCAGCACATATTAAGGTAACTGAAAATGTCAACAGATTTTGGGAAATTGTAACTATCACACTACCGAAGAGCAACTAAAATGGATTTGGTAGGAAAACAGACCAACTTTGGTCAAACAAACACACCATCCAAACTATGCTGCAGAATTTAAATTTGTAGAAGATTAAAGGTTCAAAATGTAATTACCACCAGTTACCATCTCATATGAAAAACAGGCTTTAGTAAACATCATTTTGCTCTTCAGCGAGGTTCTTGGTTGATAAGCCTTACTGAACAGTCTTAATACTTTAGTAGAGCATTGCTGCAGTGTGACAAACATCTTGACTCACAACTAGGACAATATTATGTCAATAAAACACACATCAGGTATACAAACAAGGTAGATTCTAGTGGGGAGCTCCCCCACTGGCTGCAAGTTGAGTGAGTTCTAGGGAGTTTGTACACATTTGTGATAGGACTAACACACCCTAATGCTCTAATAAAATAATGCAAAAGGCAAAGCGGAACAAAGCCATGCCTGCCTACACATAGCCAGAGCAATGCAGAACAGCAGACACCATGAAGTAAAGCTGTCTTTCAATTCAGATACAACTTGCTTTGGCACAGCAAAAGGCAAAAATATACATACAGGAAAAAGAAATGTGGGTCACAGAAAGCGAAATGGTGCTGGGCTCTCCAGGAAATGTATGCAGCTTTAATGCCCACTGTGGTACTGTGGCAAAACCAGCTAATAGGAACTGTGAATATATCAGCTGGAGCGTGTAGAGTAGAAGAGAAGAGGTTGAAAAATCTGCAAAACACTAGGAAGGAAAGACAAAGGGATGAAGAAAATGTTTACAGCTGAAGACTGGAGAAGATCCATTTGTTTAGGCTATCAAAAAGAACTTGTACAGAAACAAATTGGGCGTATGTTCACACATTTTAATAATGACAGCTTGATCATATCAGTAAGTACCCACACAAGTGGGAAATTTGCACTCTGCTACACTATTTTCAACTGGGCAAAGTCTTGATTTAAGAACTGATCTCAGACTGACTGAAAGATACTTAGTTCAATGCCAGGTACCTTAGTTCTAAGACCTGCGATATCAGATCTTCTTATGTATTCAGTCCTCTTTGACCAGGAGGTGTCAGAAAGCAATGGTATCCTTCCCCAAGCAGTATTTAGCCTGTTTTCAAGCTGGCATCTCCATCAAGGAAAAGATACCGCAAATAGCACTGACAAATAGCCACTGTACTTCAAACCAGCACAGAACACCCCTACACTACTCAACATCAGAAGCTGATCCTCTCAGAATTAAGCCTCTATTTCCATCCTGCCATTCACAGCTGTCAGTCAGATGAGATAAAACTAAGTTTCCATTTCCTCTCCACAAACAAGAGGAACCCCAGCTTGTTCTCACAGAGACAGAGGGGACAGTTCTTGCCTAAGGTCACTTTTACCAATGAACCACTGTGCAAAAGGCTGAGATCAACCACATTCTCCTTGGAGGTGGCTGCACTTCTGATAAACGATAAACAGCATCTAAGGTCCCAAACTGCAAAACTCTGCCAGCTCTTTTGAGACATTACATAGATGTTGAAATACATAAAGAAATCCAAGCCCTTACACATCTCAGTCCGCTCCTGACTAACAATTTCACATCACTATTTACATCTGCATAGTGTAAATAAACAGCATTAAAGATCAGGTGTACCTTGAGCAAATAATGGCTCCAAGATTTGAGTTGCACCATCATGTTTATTTACATAACACCTCTCAGAAAATTCATCACAAACATGACAGAAACAAGCAGTTTCACAATAAACCCAGGTAAGACTTTCCTATACATTATATTTTTCAACAACTAGAAATGTTTTATTAGCTATTCAGACACATTTATACATTAAAAATCTATACAACGTCCTTTTCGCTCCCAGTCTCCGAAACGTGTAGGTTCAGGGCCTTTTGGTCCACCCCTCTCTTTTGTGACAGGATTGATTCCATCAGGGAATTCTAAAACAACAGGGGAAGTTTGTTAAAACACCTATAATGTTGACAAATACAAAATGTCACCACCTACGATATTTGCCTTCTCTTTTTCATTTTCAAATACAAAATAAATTCTCCTGTTTTAAAGGCAATCCTGAGTTAAACATTTCCAAGTCATATAAAAGTAATGTCAGAGAGTTTTTTGACTCCAGTCAGCAATACATGTGATCATACTCAGCTACACAAATAAAAAGCAGCTCATTGTCCAAAAGCACTGAAGCACCACAGTTTCTCATTAATTCCTAGAGAGAACTCATGCCATTCAGGTACACTGTACCTATGTTCACTACATCCAAACACCAGCTCACTTTCTGTGTTTGCTTAGGTCCTAATTTTAAGCACTTGGGTTTTTTAGTTTGAATTTTAGTCAAGATTTTATTATTCTTGTCCCTGAAGCACTGTATTTTCACGGTTGTCGATTTGTTCATCACCACCAGAGTAGACACCCCTCTCACAGGAGGCATTACGAAATCCTAAATGGCTAAAATTAGACGTTTTACCTTCTAAAACACAGCTTAAGCTCCATAAGTTCCTGTGATACCCGTTCAGGAGAGGGTGACTCTTCCTAAGTGGGGTATGAATGGGGCTCTCAGATCTCTCTGGTAAGCAATATGCTAAGCTTGCATATGAGCAGTGCTGCTTCTATTCCCAGTACCCTCCTAGCTCATGCCACCTACTCGAACACCATGGAGCTTTCTGCACCTCACATTCAGTATCTTATGCTACTCAGTGCTCCCTTACTCAGGGCTGTCTCTCTTAAGAGCAATAAACTCACACCACCTGTGCTGCACAGTGGCCATCCCACTAGGCATCATTAAGCCATGTAGTACTTTCTGGCACAGCACCATCCTAGGCTGAGTGTTTTCTCATCCTGCGTTAGACTGCAGGGCTCCCCAAAGCTTCTGTACCCCACAACCTCCCTGGCTCGCTGATTCCCCAGAGCCTCCTGTACACATGCATAACTTGGGGCTTCCTCAGCTGTATCCCTAACTCAGTCCTGGTGGGGAACGCAAGTAATGAGAAGCAGGGTTGAAAATGAGAAAAAACAGCAGAAATCCTGGAGAGCAGAGAAAAAGGACAGTGATGGAGGGAAACTCATGTAGCTACAGGCTGTACAGAATGATATACTGGGATGCCTGTTTAAAAATTTATGTGGACCAGGATAAGAAATGTCAGTGTGTGAGCTCCTCTGGCAGTACAAGGAGTGCAAATGCATCCAATATTATTTTGTAGATGTCATCATCCCAATATGCATTACTACTGATGTGCTGACAGCAGATGCAGAAGCTCAAAACATTTCTCCATGATAGCTGCACAGCACTGGGAATTCAAATCACCAGCTGAAACTCTTACACTTTTCCCTAACAACACAATGGGAAGTCATTATAACAAACCATCGCTGGCATTACATGTGAAAAACATACAGGTACAACTAAATTTAAAGCCAAAAGAAACCTTGAGTCTTGTACTAAACCTAGAACAAAGCAAAATATAATGATTATGCATTTGTTTTAAATGAAGCAGTGGCGACATTTATTTTCTTGGGAATAAAAGGACAAGAATTAAATAGCTGCTTGCACAGTAACTCCAACTCTGAGTCACCTCTGTAGTGAGTCACAATCTGAAACTGCAACTATTTTGGAGATGATACTATAATTTTTCAGTCATTTTGTCATCTGGAAATTCACAGTAATCTACTGATGTATTAAAAAAGCTTGTCCTAGAGGCTCGAAATAAACACGTTATCACTCCTGGCAAACAGCAGCAGAACATCACACTGTGGTGAATAAGACAAAGCATGACAGCACTTTTAGTTAAGGTGTATTGGGTCAGGGTCAACCCAACAAATACGGGAATACGGCTAATTAAAAACAAGAAAGAAAGAAATTCTTTCTTCTCCTGTCTGATAAAAATACAGTATGTCTCTAGTGACTTCAGCAGCAATGTACGTGTGTTTCAGTCTTGTCAGGTTCTCTAAGTGCAGCCCCACTAAGCTCCCTGGAACACAACACGAACAGCAGCAGTTCATTAGGTCTCCCCTGACACTCCTGGTGGCTCAATCAACTCAGTATCTGTTGTTGCTTTCCAAAACACTACCTAGGAGAATGGCTGTCCATGAAATACAGCATGAGTCAGAAATCTTTTGTGGACTAAGAAATAGAACAGGCTTTTTGGATAATAAAAAGTAGCTGGTGCCCTCATCAGTCTAGCACAATTTACAGCTGTACGGTAACAGACCAATACCAGCTACATTATTTGGAATCATGCCATGGGTCATGGTGGAAAGAACCTTTGGGAGACATCTGGCTCCAGCCTTGCTCAAAGGCAAAGCTGATAGTAGGTCAGGGCATCCAGGCAAATTTGAGTAGCCACAAGAGGAGAGGGATCACAGTTCTTCTCGGTGGCTTGTCACAGTGCTCCACCACCCTTGTTCTGAAAACTTTTTCCTTTATACACCATTTGCTGCAGCTTGTCCCCACTGCCCTGTCTCTTTTTTTCAGAGCCATTAAGCTTAGCAAGTGAATATGAAGTGTGCTGCAAGCCTATCGCTCTTCTTAAACCAACATCAGCACTGCACCTCAGGTCCTCCTTTTAAAACATGCCTTGCAGTTTGTAAAACACGACTTACTTTCCAAGGGTTCCTTCTCTACACCGAACTCCTCCGGTTCATCAAATCGACCTACTGGTAACTTTGGTTTCCTGAGCGGCTGCTTAGCAGGTTCAGATCTTTCTCCTGTCTTACAGGTGGTGCTCCTCTGAGAGCTGCACAACAGTGATGACTCTGTCAAACAAAAGGACATGTGTAGCATCAGTGTGAAGGTCATACTGTTCAGAGCACTCCTGAAAAACTCAGAAACCAGGGAGCGGAAGGAAGGAAAACAAACTCCAAATATTAGTTTGTCATTCAGCTCACGAACACCTAAGCAATCGGCACAGATAATTATTTTTGGCCCCAGAAACATATGCAGGCAAAACTGTGTTAGTTGTGTAACTCAGTTCACATAAACAGTGTATTTTTAAGTGCTTGAACTTATCTTCACTGTTATCTTCTTGTATTTTAGACTCTAAATAGTAATTATGCTAACATAGACCAGTACATTCTGTTTTCCTGGAAAAGTCCTAACCTCCCCAAGAAACCTGCCAATTTCCAGGTCTTGGCTCATTTCCAGCAGCTCTGGAGTCATAAAAAGCTTCTGCTTTCCCAAAAGAAAGTTTTAAAAAATAAAAACGTTGTTCCTTCAGTAAGAGGTTTTCCAGAATGCTGGTAGAGAATAAGCTGAGCTTCCCTTATGATGGTAAAACAGTTCAGCTGGTAGTCAAAAGCAGGACAAACTTCCAGCACATTTAAGTTCAATTCTATAACTGCATGCAAATGCTTTAATTAAAAGCATAAACATTTTTCCTTTAGAGCCCTACTTTTTTAACATAAATGTAGGAGAAAACCTATTACTATCCATATCTAAAGTTCTCACAAGTAGAATAGAAATGGAGGTGCACAAATATTGCAAGTCATAAATCACAGAACAGTTTGAGTTGGGAGGGACATTAAAGATCATCTAGCTCCAATTCCCCTGCCATGGGCAGGGATACCTTCCACTAGACCAGGTTGCTCAAAGTCCCATCCAACATGGCCTTGAACACTGGCAGGGATGGGGCAGCCACAACTTCTCTGGGCAATCTGTGCCAGTGTCTCACCACCCTCATAATAATGTAATTCCAATAAATTCAAGAAACAATTCAAGAGTCATAAACAAGCCAACAAGTACTTACAAAGATCACTCAAAATGACTGCTATTTCTGCATTTGGTTAAAAAGCCAAATGTCCGCAGTGAGCATAAACTACCCTCTGAAAGTACTGCGGCTATGGAGAAGTGCCTAAAGGAGGTCTGACTTTTCTTAAGAAGGAAGACTCACACAGAAATGCTCCCTGTACCAGCCTTGGTACAAAGTACTTGCAAGAACTATTATTCTACCTTGCTGAAGAGATAGTATCAGGAAACCTTCTCAGGCAGCGTGGATCTGACTCACCTATATACACACACCCACTAACAATCCACTTGTATTCCCACAATCAGCATATTCATTCATCTTAAGATACCACAACCTTAAGGTTAAACCCTACAGTCACATAAACAGTACTATGCTGCCAACTGTTGCCAATCCCCCGAAGGAGTAATTTTTTTCTTGCCTTAAGCATGACATAATGGACTATCAGCAGTGAGGAACCTACTCCTTCCACAAACATGAGATCTTTCTACTCCTGCCAAGCATCTTGTCATTCTTCAGCAAGCTGAAAGAGAAGCTAGCTACAAAATTAAACTATAGCTGATATTCTAGCACAAGTTCAAATGAAAGTCAGATTAAGGTACTGATATGAAACTGATTATCTCAGTCAACAGAGAAGCAGCAAAATCCCTTTTCCTATTTGTAATGCTTGATATTGTTGACCAAAATAATTATTCTTGACACAGAGGTGACAGAAGTTCAACATTAAGTACCTCTGAAAGACCAGAGGAACAATCAACTCTGTCAGTAAACAGTATTCTATAAGCAGATCTTTGACTCCTTCATGCTTTATGAGCTATCACAAAGCCAACCAATTTATTAATTATATACCTGAATTTAAAAAGAAGTTGAAAACCACAGACCTTTAAAGCTGCTGCACAACCAACACCTGTAATACCCAGTTTTTCCAAGTGGTCCTCAGACCACGATTTATCAAAACAAAGCCATCCCTATGGCAGGAGCTGGGCACTCGGGGCAGGCTTGGGGTGAAGAGAGGAGCACTAGTCAAATCCTGCCATGAACCCGACAGCCAAATAAACCCTACAAAGACATCTAACATTCCGCACACCCCTCCTGTCTATTTCAGGAATAGTGCATCGGTAAGATCACAGAAGTCTCAACTTTTGATGGAGAAGTGGCCTGACCTGCAGCCCTCTGGAACAGCCTAAGATGAGCATGCATGTGGGACATACACTGTTATGCAGGCTACAGGCTATCTTATTTGCCCTCCAGCCTGGGTTTCTCCATGAACAAATCACCTACTTCCTCGCATAAAGGACACAGACCAATTTCAAAAGCCACAGTAAATTCCCTCCAGCTAGTGTACAAATATTAAACCACACGTTAGTATTTTACTAGCGTTTAAAAGCTTGTAGCAACGATGAGAGAAGAAAACCTTCAGAACAGTGAGGCCGGACAACAGTAGATCTGCAATATAGGGGAGAATATTAGTATCTGGAATTAACAAAAAACCCCACCCCCAAACAGGAATCCTGTAGAAAACCAGGATAACAAGGGGAGGGAGCTGTGGGCTGAAGAAGCGGGGGTCGGGCACGTCCTCCCCTCACCCGCCGCCATCTTAGGTACCCTTAGGCCAACAGTCTCGGCCGGTAACCACCCCACAATCTCTCACTCATAACTCCCTGCATGAGGAAGGAGAGGAGAGGCTGAATACCCCAACGGCAAAGGCCCTCCCCTCCCGCCCTCTGCCCGCCTCTTACTCGCTACCCTGGGCACTCCGCGCAGCACTCGCAGAGACATAGCCCCGCCGACACAAGATACTCGGGGCAGGGGGACGATGAGGGCATGGCGCAGGCGCAATGCGCATGCGGAAACAGGAAGCGGGGCTCGCCCGCCTGAGAGAGTGGCGGGGGGAAAGGCGGTTGAGGTAATGGCTGCAGTTTCAGGCAGAAGAGTTTCCACCAGTTTGGGACACCACGGTCTCCCCCGCGCCGCGCTCCGTCTCCCCCCAGATGAGGAGAAGACTGGTAGCAGAAGAGGACAAGCAG
>JANHGB010048849.1:0-22298 GCA_026283785.1 Coracopsis vasa
CCCAAGTCCTTCTCTGCAGGGCTGCTCTGAATCTCTTCTCTGCCCAACCTGTAGCTGTGCCTGGGATTGCTCCGACTATGCCTGGGATTGCTCCGACTATGCCTGGGATTGCTCCGACTGCACAGATACTACTTTGAAACTTAAACTAGAGCAAATGCTTGTATTCTGGAAAACCAGACTGATAATGCAAGAAACCAAGTAGTCTAGCATTATGCATTCATTTAAATTGTTGAAAACACACAGCAATTGATTTTCACAGAAATCTGGCAGTTTGAAGGGGGGGTGGAGGAATTGTTCGCAGCCAAGAAAGGAGTATGTCTAGATATTTCTGTTTTAAGCAGGTATGCCACTGTCCAAAAACAAGGTGAAAGTCAGTTCAGTTCAGTAGCGTATTAATAACATGAAAACACGCCAGCAAAACACCAAATATCTGGAAAGACAATCCACAGTATCTTTTTTAAAGAAACACCCTTCCCCCCCAAAAAAAAATAACAAAAAAATCCCAAATCCCAAACACACAAATCCCTAAACAAATTCCTTACCTTTCTCACTCCCACCTCTATTGTACTTTTGTCCAGATCTTGTAACAGCATCATCAGTCAACATCTTGGCTTTGTCTTGTACAGCAACACTGCCAAAAATCTTTGCTTCAGCTTCATAGGTTCCCTTTATAACCTATATTCATAAAACCTGGCTGAGTTTTTTTAATACCACAATGACAAACTTTATATAGGACTTAAACAGTCTTTGATTTTTTTTTCCTGAATTTTACCTTACAAGGAAAAAGCCCTTTAATTCCCTTTCTAAAAAGGTAATAAATGCATACTTAGGGAAAGAGTATCAGTGAGTTTCTCCAGTCAGGCCTGCACCCTCAATTCCACTTCATTTTCATCAATTCTTGTAAAACAGTAGAATTATTACAGCTATTGCAGCACACTTCAAGTTGCTGCATTAACTGTGGTTCACATAGAGCCAAAACCAATGACATTCACAACACAGTCCAGGGCTTAATGACACACAGCACATGATACCTTTATCCTGGAACCTGGAGAATCCTTAGGCTTTCTTATTTTACTTCCACCCTGACCTGTAATAAAGGTACACTGCAAGTGTTACAGAGATTTAGGCCAAACTGCCAGAAACTACACATGGTAAATGCTTAGCATTTTGATTGTGACCAAACCCTGAGACCTTCACAGGAGCACACGCATTCATAAGTAAAATAACCTGTGACATCAAGCTGCTGGAAAAGCAGGTAACTTATGTGGCAATTAGCCAAATGCAAGGTGCACGGGGGTTGTGTGTGAAAGCACCTCAGTTCAAGAGATGGAGCAGCAAAACCACCTCAAGAGAGAGCCGCTCTTCCTCCAGAAGAGTGGAGAGCAGCTTTCACTGCCGACTGCCAGAAGCAGATACCAAGCCAACCGCGTCAAGGAGGAAAAGCTCAGCCACCCTGGCAAGTTGGAGAGCTCCACTCTTCCCTGCAGAAGGCAGCAGTGCACCTCCTCGGAGCTCAGAGGGAGGGGCAGGGGCCCACAAGAACGAACCTCTCCGCGGCCGGCTTCTCTCCTCCTCCCCCAACCGCTTACCTCAGCGGGCCAAGCGCCCGAGGGGTGAGGGTACTGCCGTTATTACCTATGAGAGCCCCGACCAGGGCGCTACCGAGGTGGAAGCAGAGGGGCGCTGCGGCTTCACCATGCTGGCTGGTCCTCCTCCTCAGCCTCCTCCAGAGCCTGTCCCTGTTGATTCCTTGTGTCCATTCATTCCATCATTCTCCAACAACTCCAGGAAGAGCATCACTGGGCAGCATCCCCCCGCTTCTTGGTTAACCTTCAAGAAGTGGCAGCTGATGTCAAGGTTTCTCTGCTTCATGCCCTCTTCCAGTTCCCCATCTCTGGATTTTCAATCCTATAATTTTTCCCTTTCATTGTTATTCATTGTAGTTTATTTTTCTCCTTGTTTTTGTTACCCTTAGCCCTCTCCCCCTCTAAGGGGGCTTCAAGGTTTTGACAATAAGTACCTAAGCAGAAAAGCAAATAGAAACAGCAACAGTAAGAGAAATTATTTATAGAGTGCACACAAGCTTGGCCACCTTCTTCAGGCCTTTTACTTTGTATTTTGCTGGCTCCATGGCTATTGAGAAGGTAAATCCTTGCCCAGTCTTTTTACTATCCATCTCTTGCTGCCATTTCCGATGATGCCAGACACCTTTTTTGCCTCTTGCTTGAATGCTACTACAAATTCAGCCAGTGATTTCGGAGAACTTCAGTCTCAGTAACTAACATTTCTTTTCTGAGTTATATCTGGTTGTTAGATCTGGCAACGCTATGTGACAATCTGTATGCTCCAGAGCAAGCCAGCTCATTTAGCCAGTTAAAGATTGTTGTTAATTTTTAAAATTGATGTTAACCTATACATGTTCACAATTTCATTCTGAATCCTGTGAATGATTACTTTTACAATATCTTGTATAATTTATGAATGTCTGTTGGTCCCAGTGCTTTAACTATTCCAAAAGAACAGCTCTACTTCAAATGAAGTGGAATTCTTGTTTAAATAGACTTACACTTGGTATGAGGTTGACTAGATGAAAATGATGTAGAAATAGAACCTAGATAAGAAGACAGCAGAGAGAGCAAATTAGGTACCTTTGAAGTAGTACCTGAGTCCTGGGATAGACAAGTCAGCTGCTTCCTTTGTGGCTGGTGATCTCCACGCTGATTATATAAGAAGGAAGGGAATGAGTGCTCCTTAAACATCATTGTGACCTTAAGTTTTCATTTCTTTTCTTATTTTTGTTTCTAATGTTTAGATGCACAAATGCTAAAAGTGAACAATGATGAAGTTGTTATTAGAGACTTCTTGACATTGAGCTGTTTGTCTGTGTATATGTGCATATATATATATGATGCACCCTTCGAATTTAAAGCTTTGGACTAGAGGTCAAACAAACAGATACAGGCTGAAGAAACACCTTTTTTTTCTTTTTCCCCCTTATCCATTTACTTAGAGAAGTAATGGCTTTTTAGCGATCAGACATTTTGCATATTACATTTTGCTTGGCACATTAGTTCTTGCCTATTCAGTATCCACATGTAGGGCAACTGTAAAGGCAATCACACGGATAGCAGGCTATACTTTTATAAGGCTCTTCACTATTTTAGTTTTCTGTTTCAAAAATACAGGCGTTTTAAATCAGTTTTCTAGCAAATAAAAGTACCTGATGGTGCGGGGGTTTTGTGGTTGGTTTTTTGTTTTGGTTTTGGGGTTTTTTGGGGGGAGTGAGAAATATGCAAAGAATAAGTAAGATAACCATTTTAAAAAAAGTATAATTTGACACTATTCTATGTTTACAAATGCTGATTACTGGGGAGAAGAGGATTGTTAATGTGAAAGCTCTATGTCCTTTTAAAGCAACTCTGTCTTATTAAAAGTAAACATGATTGAATAATCAACCTTTAGTTAATGAGCAGTATACTCCTTTCCCTTTTTGTCTGTAAATAGTCCAGCTGATGCCAGCTCTGATATATTTTTGTCTTTTTTTAATGCACAGAGGAGGTGGTTACAGCAAAGATATATTTTAAACCACAAACTTGGGAAAATAAAATGATCCTTTTTCAATTTCAGATCATGTTTACTAAAGCATACTTCTCCTGATTGCTCTATATAAAGTCCTTTATAATACTATGATTGATGCCTATAAATACACAGGCAGTGAGATGGCAATCACCAAGGAGGGAGAAGAGCTATGAATAAATTTAGGCTTGAAATTTAGAACATTTCTAATCATCAGAAGAATCAGGTTCTGGAACAGCTTTTCAGCAGAAGTCACTGTGGGATGAACTCTTTTCAGTACAAAGTTGACATCTGTGATTTCCAGCTCTGCCAATTTAATCAGAAGGCTGCAACACAGCCTGGAGTTTTTCTTTCTTTCTTGTGCAGAATAGCCAAAAAAATCCCTGAATTCTACAGTCTGAGCATCCTGCTGTCTGTGTGGGGACATAGCTACAGCTCTATCTTAGCAATTAAAAGTAGAAAATCCAAATTCTGCTTTGATACACCTTGGCTGTGCAGGGAGTGAAGTCTTATTGAGCTGTGTTAAATAACTTCTGTGAAAGCAGCTGTGGAAGTTTTAGACATGACAGCTTTTCTGCTGGAGGGCACTCTCATCAGGGCTGAGCAGGCAGAAAGGCTTGTACAAGTGTTTCTTATTTGCTTCAGCAAAAGGTCAGCCAAGATTAGCTGAAAATACATTAAGCAATAGGTTAAACGACACCAGCTGACTTTGTGCAGAAGTAGATTAGAAGTGCTCACAGAGACTGGTCCACAGCTGAGCTCCAGAGGCAAGTGAACTCTGACAACGATTCCTGCCATTTCTGTGGTGACTATCTGACACAGCTCAGTAGCTGTCTCTATGCAACCAGTTATTTCTGCTGCAATCTGAATGATAGTCTCTGTGCAGCAAGGACCTTGGAAATATTAAGGTTGCAACATTTCTGGACAGGGTGAAAACAGTTTGCTTCCAGACTTACACATCCTCGGATGTTTTCCTGTGGCAGACTAAGAAATGCCTGATAGAGGGCAGGAAAATCAACTGACAATACAGACTTGTGGGTTTAACTCAAGAACTGCTAGAACTCATGCTGCCCTAAGGCCTGTTTCTTCTTAGCCTGTTTGGATGCTTTGGTATCACATTGCTGGTCCTTGGAAGTGCTCAAATGTTGGTGGATGGGTGTTTGGCACCTTGACCAATGAACATCTCATTCGGGTGAGTAAACCAGAAAGCTACCATACAGCTTTAGCATGGCACTCATGCTGGCATGTTTTAGCCCGGTGTGTTCTTCTTAAGGGTGAGCAGTAGATGCTTACAGGAGCAGCATAAGAAATAGGTCATGTACCAAATGATTACATCTGGTTTCCAGCAGTTTTCACTTGTTCTTCCTTGAACATATTACACCCTGACTGCTGTGTTTAGCAGCTACACATGGACTTTTCACTTCAGTGTTGTGTTTTGGTTTTGGGGTTTCTTTTTCTAAACTTCTATTTTAATCTGCTTATACTTTTGATCTCCATAACATCTCATGGCAATGAGTTCCTCGCTTTAATTATACATTAAAAGATGGACTGACGGTGCACAGTAGCTACACATTTCTCAAAGCCTGTTTGCCATTTTAGTGCCCTTATTGCGAAGTTCCAGCCTACAGGGACACATACAGAAACTAGAAACAGAAAAGGTCTACTGTATCGTGGTGTTAGTTTCAGCCTTAATAGAAAATGTTTCAGTCACAGCTTGACATGGTAACATCAGTGTACTTAAGAGATATAGCAGGACTCTGAACAGTCTACAGGGTGTGAAAACACAATGACTTCTACAGCCTCCAGAGTGTTTTTCTTCAACAGAGCAAACAGGGCAGAATTCATGTTAGAGTTACTGTGAGCATCTCTTTTGGAATAGTTGATGTTTTGAGTAGGCCTGTCATTTTCCTGACAACTGTAGTTCTAGAGGTATTTCCTACCCTTCTTCAGCAGTTGCTAGACTAATTCTGTGTGAATTTCTTTGTATATGCATTACAGAGATGATGTTGTTATATTAAATCACAATTTGTGATTCATGGGAAATACAGTTGTTTTCAGTACCATAAATAGTGGCTAAAGAAGAGACAATGAATGGTTGAAAGCTTACCATAACCAGTCTAGAAATAAAGCTCAGTCTTGAACCGTGAAGGTAGTAAATTACTGCAGCAATTTGCTAAAGTTTATGCAAGATTGTCTCTCACTTGGAATTGTTTGATAAATAGATGGGTTTGGGTTTTTCCCTAAAGCTTCTTTTCTATTTTGAAGTAAGGAAGCATTACATCACTTTATTTTAGATTGCATTAGATCATCACAATGGTCATGCCTAAGATTATATAAAATATGAAAAAAGGATAAAGGAAGAGCTCGGGATACCCATAAACCATTGAAAGCCATAATTTCCTCTGGAATAATTCAGAGCAAGTAAAGATCAGTTAGTTTAGACAAAAACTCCTTTGGTAATCTACTGCAGGCTTTTCCTAATGAACAACAACACTGCAGATTTACGTAATACCTTTATTTAGTGGTAATCCAAAGTAGTATACAGATAATATATGGAATTATTTCAGGCATCTCTAAAAAGCAATATCTTCTTGAGTAGAAATATTGAAATTATTCTCTGCCAACAATAAACTATATGTTGGATCAGCAGTGTGGTTTCTGGATATCTGGGGCATAATACCATCTGTAGGTATATATTCCATCTGTAGAATATATGAGCTACTCTCTGTCTTCCTCTTTTGTGAAAATGGTAAGAAACAAATGTTGAAGAAAGTGCCTAACTATACACTGGAAAGCCTTCATCGAAACCAATTCTCAATATCTGATCAAGATACCGTGGAATTTACATTAACTTTCCTATTCTCCCTATCAGGGAGAAAAAAATATATTACCTTATTTTTGCTCAAGAAATTTTAAATCCTTCAGTCCTGCTAGTGGATGAAAAGCCTTATTTCCTTCTGGTTTTTAATGAAAGTTTCTAAGCCTCATGATTTTAGAGAGAAGATTAAAAGTCTGCAGTGAAAGTTCAATAATTGTAAATCAAATAATCACATGAACCCCATACTTCTCTTAAAATTCCCTGATGCTTGAGGGCAGTGATACAATTCTTGGCAACTGGGACACAAAACTTTCCTGGGCTTCGGACTGATAATATTGTAATTTCTACCTCTTTGGAACCATTTGTTATAGATGAGAAATAACTTAGATTTTGTTATAGCCTCGCTCTGCCTTCCAAGAACACTCCAACAAACTCCCATACATTAGGTGATTCCAAAGTGAAGATGTTATTTTTTTCCAAATGTATGTCCTTTGTTCCAAAGTGCCCTCAATCATTAAGAACATTCAGTGGCGTACTCAATAACGAAACCAAGCTTTTATAACAAGTGAATTTTTGTAAAACTCAATAACATATCACATCACCTGCTCGAGTTTATTTTACCGAGATAGACTTGAAATGTCATGCATATTTTAATTAGCACAGTGTATATTATTGCTAGGTTTTAAACCAGGTACGGGTTTATAATACCTGAGAGGGTAGGTAGCAAGAAGAACAAATTGCCAGTCTATACTTAGCTGAACATACAATTGGCAAAATTTGGTGCAGGGCAGTTGTATAAAAGAGTTGAGTTCTATCGATCCAGATGTCAAAACTCACCTTAGGTTTTTGATATGACTTCTAATCATTATAAGTAGCTCTGATTCGTGTACATTTCTAACTGAAGCAGGCCTGCCAGACTGCACATGCATGTAATCCGCCTACCAGGCATATGGGGACTGTGGAACAAATAGATGGAAGCAGCTCAATAGTTGTTCATTGGCTTTGGGGAACAAATGGATGCCTAGTGAACCATCATCATCCTCTCAGTATGTTTTTTAAGTCTGTTCAAAGCTGCCCTTCTCCATCCCCACTGAGAATGTAAATTCTCACATCTCAAAATGATATCATTGTTTTATTCAATATTCCTTTTTCATATTTTTGGGGTACTTAGCATTAATTTTCAGTCTAATTCTGTTTGTGTTTGTGCCTATGAAAGGTTTTTGTTTCCAAGTACATGTTCTGCTATGGTAATTATCCCCCCTGCACTGTAATTCAAGCCAGAAAGTTGATTTATTCTCCATGTGTTCTCTGTAGAATTGAATGTGTCACCTTTTGTAACTGACTTACTTCTGACAAAGCTGATCTAAACAGTTGCAGAAGTGTCTCATTTCCTTCGCAGTTATGAGCCCAATTAACTTGTCAACATTTTCCAACGGTTATTTACTACACATTTACTACAACTCTAATCAGCTATAGAGGTAGGAGAAAGAAGGACAGGGTAGGGAGTGTTTTTCCTTGCAGTTTCTAGTGACAAGTATAGATGGAGCCTCATTTCACAGTTACTGGAAGTTGGAAATAGTGATGGGTCAGAAAATCACAAAGAGGTTTGTTCAGTGATTGTGATCTGACTCTGAAGCCTACTGAAATTGGCTTTGGTATGACTAATTATGTCAGTCTTGGTTGTTTCAGCAGATACGTAAAAATGAGATTGTCCTATTTGTCTTAGTCTATTTCATCTGTCATTTCACATGCAGTTTGCTACATAAAGACCAGCTTCTGCTGTCTTTGTTCATCATGTACTGAGAACACCATGGCTGCATGGAAAAGGTGAAAACATTAAAAAAGGAGAATATTAGCTATTGTTCTAATAACATTAATCATAGAATTGTTTAGGTTGGAAAAGACCTTTAAGATCATCCAGTCCAAGCATTAACCTTGCACTGCAAAGTCCACCACTAAACCATGTCCCTCAGTGCCACATCTACATGCCATTTATATGCCTCTAGGGGTGGTGACTACACCACTTCCCTGGGCAGCCTCTTCCAATGTTTGGCAACTCCTTCAGTGAAGAAATTTTTCTTAATATCCAATCTAAACCTCCCCTTGTGCAACTTGAGGCCATTTCCTCTTGTCCTATTGCTAGTTACTTGGGAGAAGAGACCTACTCACTTTTATATTTTGCTTCTTTGCATGTTTTCTGTATTGTCTAAACTAATTTACTGTAGATTATCCTAGGAAAGTATCACATGGAATGTTGTGTGATTTAAATATAGCTAGAGACCACAAGGGGCCTTGCTAGAGAGTAGGCCGCTGTGCATTGTGCTTTCCAGAACTGTTGCAAGGTGCAGAAATCAGAAGCTGTTGATCTAGCCTGGCACTTTCAGAATAAATACTGTGTTCAAAATGCTTTCATTCTTCTTTCATGAGAATACAAGTAACTACTCCTTTTGAGAGGGGACTTCCCTCACGCTGTGGACTTCTTTTTCTTCACCTCAACCATCACGGTGGTAAAGCATGCCTTCCTGACAGCAGGGCAGGATGCTAGCGGTGGCTGCTGGAGGTTCCTGGCAGCCTCTTCCAGGCCTTCAGTCCATCCCTGTCCACTAGTGATGTGACAGTACCATCTGGTGCCGAGTTAGAATTGCACAATCCATCCACTGTCAGGGTGCGTCATAACCTGTGATGTTCAAAAGGTTCAGTGCTCTTTGACAGAAGGCATCTCTGTGAAGATGTTTATATTCAAGCCCCTCTTGGGTGACAGGAGGTGATTTTTGATCTGGGAAAGTACAGATGAAGAACCAAATCATGATGATCTGTCCATAGATAATTGAAGTTGCAATTCTGGTTTTCATCAGATACCTAAGGAATATATGTAGTGAATATAAAACTAAAGTTGCCTCTTTTCTAAGAGGGCACTGTGGCTGAATGGAAACCATGGTAACTAGGATGGCATATCTTGTTCCTGAGTGATAAAAATGCACAGAGTAGGCTTTGTGCTTAGCAACAAAACCTAATCAACCAAGTTTTGAAATAGCTTTCCCTCCAGCCCTCCGTTGCAGCTGCTGTCCTTGTCCCATGCAGTATGTGTGCCTGGTCTTCATACTTTCATTTTCACTAATCCATCCTTTAAGCATGCAATAAGCAGCACAAAATACTTTTCACACAAAAGAAAACAATTTATTCTTGTTGGCCTTTGCTTTAGAAGAATACACAACTCAGATCTCCTTCCCTGTAGAGCTGTTGTAAAGTATGACTCATCCTTGGCCAGCATGTTGGATGTTCACTTTAATTAGAATATGTGCATCTAAAGATTGTTGTAAACACTTGCTGTTAATAGCAAATTACTCCCTGCTATACAATGGGAAGTAGAAGCAGTTTTAATACATTTAATACATTAAGCTGTACATTTTAAGTCATGTTAGGGCAGCACACTGACAAAAATTAATTAGGAAACTCTCTAATTAGCATACATTGGCTGCCATACAAATCATGTTGGCATGAAAAATGGGAATAATGTAAATTGCACTCTGCAGTGATTAAATATTTTCTAAACACTAAGCAATATTATAAAAGCTCTGATATCTACCCTGTGTGGCAAATCTGGATGAGGATCCAGTTTATTTATAATAACGAGTGCAAAGAAAGAAAGTATTGCTGCTTTCTCATTCTCGATGGTACATGTTTAATAGTCTGACTTTCATAGAATCATAGAATAGTTTGGGTTGGAAGGGACCTTTAAAGGTCATCTAGTCCAACACCCCCCTGCAGTGAGCAGGGACATCTTCAGCTAGATCAGGTTGCTCAGAGCCCTGTCCAACCTGACCTTGAATGTTTACAGGGATGGGATATCTACCAATGCTTTGGTCCTGTCCCAGTGTTTCATCACCCTCATCATTAAAAATGTCTTCCTTATATCTAGTCTGAATCTCCCCTCTTTCAGGTTAAAGCCATTCCCCCTTGTCCTATCCCTACATGCTCTTGTAAAAAGTTCCTCTCCAGCTTTCTTGTAAGGCCCCCTTTAGGTACTGGAAGATGACAGGTATAAGGTCTCCCTGGAGTCTTCTCTTTTCCAGGCTGAACAAGCCCAGCTCTCTCAGCCTGTCCTCATGGGAGAGGTGCTCCTGCCTCTGATCATCTTCATAGCTTTCTCTGAACTCACTTGAGCAGGTCGACATCCTTCTTGTGCTGGGGCCTCAGAGCTGAACACAGTACTGCAGGTGGGATCTCATATGAGCAAATCACTTCCCTCAATCTGGCCATGTTTCTTTTTCATCTCACTTGCAGATGCTTCTCTCAATACAGGCAGGTGAAAAGTCTTTATACTTACCTGGGATCTAACTGATCCACACAACAGAGCCAGCATCTGACACAGCACAAGTTGATGATCCAGAGATTTTACAATCTGTCTCTTGGGAGGTTGTATAAAAAAAATCCAGGAATATCATGTCTTTTGAATGTAGCTTAACACGCTTGGGTAAAGCTTAGACTGCTCCCAAAATCTAAGCTATTACACTAATATTAGAATGATAATATTGAGTATGTGTGTATACATGTCTTTCTCCATTGTGCAGAAATAAATCATATTTGTCTATAAGCCACATTTCTTTTAAGTTTACTGTCATTTACTGACTTGGGATGTATAGTGTGAGAGATTCCTTAACATAGCATAATGCTATATTAGTGTGTGTTAAAAGGAAGTCTCTACAGTGTTAGACTAAGATCATATATACTTTAAGAGTGTTCTCACATGGTCAGATCAATACACATGATCAGAGCATTATCATGCCTTTCACTACTTGGAAATCTTCACAAAGGGCCACTTCACACTTTCATAAAAGAGTATATTTCAATGTTTTTCACCCCTTGGACAAAGAAAAAGTGAAAACAGGATCTTAACTGAGCTAAGCCTTATTTCTGAGACATTTACAGAAGCTTCAGTGCTAATTGTAAGACCTAATTGTGCATATGTTTGATCACATGCATCATTGGTAGAAACCTGACCATTTATGTAAATAAATATCCACATACCTAAGCTGCAGGATCGGCACTGGACGGTCTCCCTCATTCCATTCCCTTGATGAGGGTAACAGTGCCTCTCTGCATTGGCACAGGCTAAAGTTCATCAGTTCTTCCAGAGTCTTCTTGTGGCAGGTCAGAATTTTTCAGCTTTCTTTTATCACTGACTTGAACTAAAGGTGAACACCTTCCACAAAGACAAACACGTATATGCCACAGGACCATCAGAGACTCTTTCTGGAGTGATTTAAGTGGTATAATGACAACCATTTGGTGTATGCTGCTAAGTCAATGATTAAAAAAGTAGAGGTGTCAGCCACTGCACCCAGATTTCTCCATATATCTGATGTAGACCTGAAGCATAGAGAAACCGTGTGCAATTTTTTGTGTGGCATCTTTGTGAAGTGTGGGAGACTTGAAAGCAAAATGTCAACTCACTTGTGCCTGTGTATCAATACCATCAAAACAAAGAATCAAAGCATCATAAATTATGAAGCTGATCTATAACAAACTTGTGTCCAATCATAAAGGTAGGGGCATTAGAAAATGAGTAACAACTATGGTTGTTTTAAGCGTGCAAGAAATGGAAACAGCTTCTTTTGTAAGTGCTCTGACTGTAATGTGGCTTTATTACTAGAAAATGCTGCTACAGAGGAATTGCTAAGGGAAGAGGAGCAGCTGCGTGTTTACATGTAATTTTTCTACATTACTGTTCATTAAATAAAATAAGGCAATGTTATTTCCACTGCTAAACCACAGAGCAAAACCAGAGATAAGTTTTGTTTGGATTTTCACTCTTGTTTCCCTGTCCTCCCACCCACTGCCCTGGCTGCTGCTTTGCAGAGACAGATGCATTGACTGGTATTAAGCATATACAGCGAAAACACACAAGCTGGCAGGAAGAACGATGTTACTATTGCAGGAATAATCCTTAAGTTGTATATCTGTATTCTGTTGAACAATGCCTTTGTATTTTAAGCTATATTTTAGTACTTTTTCTCTCCACTCATGTCTTACAGATGAGGTGGCAGAGTTAGCTCCATATAGGAACAGGAATCAGAAGGATGTAATTTCAGTCAAAGGATTAAAGCATAGATGGGTGGAATCAATCAAAGGAGTAAAGCACAGATGGATGGATGGATGGATGTTCTGGTGATGCTGAGAGACGTTTGTCCAGGCATAGGCAATATGGAGTCACTCTTCCCAGAGGTGTGCAACAGAACATGTTACAGTCACAAAGTGCAAGAGGAAATTTTGCCTAGCCATAACAAACTACTTTTCCCATGAAGACAGTTAAGCACTGGAACAGGTTGCCCATGTTGTGGGATCTCCAATCTTGGAAGTATTCAAAGCTCAGCTGTACAAAATAAATTATTCCCTTACAATCCAATTATTCTGTGATTCCGTGAATTCAAAAATGTGTACAATATGGTGCCAAATGTTTTAATGTAGCAAGCGGTCTGTCTCTTTCCCAAATGAACTACTCAGTTTTCCTCCTTACGCTAAGATCATTCCTCATCTCTATAACCATTAGATCCCTAATGCCTAGATGGCTAACTGCACTTGACTCGGAGGTCACTCAGCCCCTGTTAAAACTGTCATCCACCTCCCGCAGGTCAGTAAGACTCCAGTACTCCTTATTCCAGTCCAGATGCCTTTGTATAACCTTGATGGACTAAGGACAAGCTCAGAAAGTATTACAGAAATTATAGATGCTCCTAGTGATCTGCAATTTTATAAATAAAATTAAAAAGTGAAATAGAAATATTATTGTAGCATGGGAAGAGATGCATATGTAGAAAAGCATGCCTAGGAACAGTCATGATTAATTGCTTATATTATACTTATTTTTTATTCCTACTCTGCTGCTAGCAGACCTCAGGAAAAAAAAAAAAAAAAAAAAAAAGAAAAAAGAGACCGTATTATTTTTAATTGAAAACCAGAAAAAAACATAGCAGTAAATTAAGTTTTGTGTGATGACTTCTCTAAAAGCTGTGGGGTGAAGTGTCCTTGCAGAACACAGCCAAAACAAATATTGTTCTTGTTTTCATAGTTTACATTTAGGCGCATCCTGGTAAGTCACCTTGCCAAAAAATGCAGTCAGGTCCCCTGAGCCCTCCTCCGTGTAAATCTCATGATATTCTTGTAAATCTCAGGGGGCACTTAAAAGCATTCTAGCCAACAACATCAAAGCAAAAGAGGTCACCTGCTGCATATATGGACTCAGCAAGAGTTTCGGGAAAAGTTTTATTTGGGGAGAGGGGTTATTTGCAAGGATTCTGCAACAAAATCATCTGCCTGTATCTCCTCTGCAGCCTGGAACTCCATTTTTGTCTAGTGTATCTAGTGAAGGGGTCAAAGAGATAAGCCGTTTTCTCATCTTTAAGCCACGTTTTTTCAGCTGAATCTTTAGATACCACTCTGCAACCATAGAAACAGATTGACCAAAGCACACTGGATTTTTATCTAAGTAATCGTTTTTCCTTATCATGGAAATAACTTGAAGCTAGAAGCATGTGAAGTTAGTTCAGATTCAAGTCGTCTTCCACTTGAAACAAACCTTTGATCAAGACTGCACAAATGCAACATTGCAACCTATCCGTGTCTTGTGCCGGGTGTAGAAAGGACGTAGCATTTGAAAATCCTCAATGACACATTCTTCAACCTGACATTTGAATCTGTTTGTCTACTGTTTTCCTCCCTCATTGGGGAAGCCGAGATAATCTGTGTAGGCGAAGGCAAAGGAGGTGCTATCATTTCATCAAGGACAAAGGATTATTTTAGCTAAGGCCTTTCATATTGTTAAAAAAAGAGTAATGGAAATTGTCACAGAGTCTGGGTTAAATTCAAGACAGAAAGGATTAATAACACATCAAAAGCCCTATGTAATATGTATTAATACTGTGCTCTGCATTTTGACTTTAACTGCATTTAGATTTTCATCTTTCATTTTCAGAAGTACCCAGCAGCTAAGACAGAGGGAGCAGTTCGTATTTCTCAAAGTACTGTTTTAGGTTGCAGCAAAGGCAAGGGGATTTGGGTACCAGGGGTCACACTCAGCTCAAGCTTTTGTTCTTGGCTGAGAAATAATTGCACTTTTTTTTGCAAAATTAAATGTTATATGCTAGAACATAGTGTTATACCAAGGGGTGAGTTCTGTAACAAGCTCCAGAGCTGCAGAATTACAGAGAACACAAGATTTCGAGGATAAAAGTCCAATAAGAGTTTCCTATAGCACTTTGTCAGTAAAACTATCATTTTCCCTTAGGGTGTCTCCAAAACACTGCAGTTTCACCACTTTCTGAAGTCTAGAGAATTATATATGTCATGGACCCTATACATCACAAACAGGCATCGATGTTGTTTTTTGAAAGAACAGACTTGCTTTTTGCAGTATCTTCTCAGCTTTTAATCACAGCTATGTGTCCACTATAAAATTCAAATAATTTTTATTCAAAATGTACAAAGTAGTACATTTCTTTCACAAGGGTTAAGAAACCATGAGTAAATGTCAACCTATTAAGAGAGTCACAAGAAAAATGGCTCAATTTCTCAAATTGCTACATTAATGAGAACTTTGCAACATAAAAAGAAATGTTTAATACTGAAGTATTGCATGTATAGAAGTGAGCGGATGGAATTTATCTTTGTTAAGTGCCGACATCTGTGAATTCATTTCCACACAGGAAATCTTTAACTGGTGACAGTTAATTGAGAAAGGCAGAGCACAGTATGAATTTATTCCCAGTTTCTTCCTCTGTGGAGGAGCAAAGCCAATAGAGTGGCATTATTTCTTCCTAAAGACATCTTCAGTACCCTGCTTTGCTTTGATTCATTGCTATTCAATGCACTTACTTTCTATGCCTTCCAGTTTCACTGTAGCTTTAGGTAGACAGTAAATCAGCCTCATTCATTGTACACAGTTAATTGCAGATCTGTGAGACAGGACTAGAAACCTGACAGATGATAAGCACCAAGAGAGTAGTGGGGAGAGTGGGAGGACTGGATTTAGGTAAGGGTGGAGATGGTAGTAACTAGGATGGTACAAACTGTTGTTTAACAGAATTCTTAGCATTTCTGTTTGAGACTGATCACAGACAAAAAAAAAATCCTCATTTGGCAAAGCCAGGGATACTGTTGGTGTCTGAACAAAACATTCTGCATTGTTTGAATTGTTCTCAGAAATAAATGTCATCTCATACCACCTGACAACATATTTTTTTTACAATATAAAACCCAGGCTTTAGAATATGCTTTTCCCATCCCAAATCAAGTAACTTGGGGATAATGTATTCAAAAAATTCACAGAAGCACTTTGGTACCTCTGCATGTTCAGATTCTTGCCCCTAAATTGTGTGCAAAAACCATAAACAATTTTAATAAACTGCTTCTCCCAGGGGACACAGCTGATAATAGGATCTGAATATATCCTGTCTCCAGCCAAAGGATAGCCACTGATGCTGACAACAATATACTGTTTCTCCTTCTCAAGTTTTAAATATAGCTGTTTTGATTTGTTTTCTGTGTCAGTGAATTAAAGTGCTTCATAAAGTGATCTGCCAATTGCCTGAGCTAGCAAAAGGAGAGGAGGTGGGCTGTAGAACTGGGGACAGGGGTTGGAAGGACAAACAAGACTTCTTTCCCTGAGCAGCACTGAGACCCTCCACCACCCAGTGTGCTACAACCCCTACCACTTCACCACCTCAGCCCCACCAAGAGGGACTCCAGTTCTGCTACACTTGGTGCTCACAAAGGAAATTCATGGTGCGAGGAATTACACCACCAAAATAAGATCCACAGGTTTCAGCGGCACAGAGACAGCTAAGCTGGACTCTTACCTAACATTCAGTTTCTGCTTCACCTTAAGGGGGATGCAAATCACTATCACTACCTTAAGAGGAGAGACCTAATTGTCAAGCCTGTTGGCATCCTTTAGGTTACAGAGCTGTGCTGCAAACACCGGAGATCAGGGCAGAAGGCGTTCAAGTGTGATGTGCATGCAGCATACGTACAACTCCCAACAGACCTGTCCATACAGCAGCTCAACACTATTCTGGCTACTCAGGTGTACAGCGCTCTGGTCCTGCTTCATACCCAACATATGGCCTGGGTAGAGTCAAAACTGCTTGAGTCACAAACTGTGTTGTGTTGATTTTCCTGAGAGCAAAGCCCTGTGCAGTTAATAACAGGGCATACTTTGGCTCAGAGAAAATGCTCTGAAGAGTCCACCTTGATCTCTTTTTCTCTTGGCCAACACAGGCAGTTATAACCAGCTCTCCACTCCCAGCTGCACCCAAGTTGCCAGCACTGCTGTACTTTATTCAGAGCTCAGATCTCTCTCATAAGCAGAGCTCCCAGCTGCAACTTGACATTCAGGCTTCCAGTCACAGCAACCCCTGGCAGGAGCGAATCTCACTTTTACCAGCACCATTTGCCACTCATCAGCAGTGGGATCCCTTATTCGCTGGTGAACCCAGCTCACAGGTGTGGCTGCCAGTGGGCAACTATTTCAAAGGTAGGAATTCCTCCACCATCACCTCCCTCAGCTTTCCAAAAAGTAGTGGCCTGAGAGCCTCAGTCCTATAAGGCACCATGTGTCTTCCATTCCTGTGCAAGGAATCCTTATAGGAGATGATTATAGGATCTATCCTGCCCCCAGTCACTTCTGTATTTCCTGGGTAATACAGCAGCACTTCTCCCATCTCACCTAGACCCAAAGCTTCAGCAATTGAAGTAACCCACACCCAAAGGGGAGTTTGCTCAACAGTCACAGAACCACCACCTTGGTGGATTTAGTTTTTAAATTCTCTTTCTGGCAGCAGACACATCAAAACCCCACAGAGCAGCAGGAGCTACCAGAGCACGCTGGCTCCAGTGTGCTACAGGAGATGTGTTGCTGTTGCCTTATGTAAATCTAAGCCTCTGTTTCAGACAAAGAAAGCTAATGTTAAGTTTCTAAGTGAAATTAATCCATGGTTTTGGGGGTTTATTTTCAGCAGGAAACAATTAGTTCTGATAACAACACAGCAGTACCTAAACTCTGAAAAGTTACAGAACTCATTACATGTCAAATCCAAGAAACAGACAGGATAACAACAGGCACTGACACAGTGTTTTGATTGCTAATAGCACATCAGTTGGCTTTCAACTGCCTCATTCTGAAATGCCAAAATCTGTTTGCACCTGAAGCTCACCTGCGCTGGTCAGGCCTCTCCTGCTGTTCAACACTGGCACCATCTGGTTGAGAACCAGAAAACTCCTCTTTAGAAAGGGGCTGCAGAACAGAGCCGTGAAGCTTCATGCAATCTCAAACATGAAAGCACAATGCTTGCATGAAACAAGGTGAGAGAGATGCCTTTTAAAACTTCTGCATTTTGGGGCCTCTTTTATGACTACTTGAAGATTGACTCGATTTTTCAATAAAGAAATAAAATGCTCCACTTTGTAAGTTTAGAACACATCTCCTACATACAAACATTTTCTTTTCTCCTTGAGTAAAAAGAGATAGCTTAAAAGACAAGTTCCCTGTGCTGGAAGGCTACAGAAAGATCACTTTCCGTATTGAAGTTCCCTCTGACTAACTTGCACAGAAAGCAGAGTTAAAACTCTTTCCTGCTTCATAGCTCAAATCTTGCTGTCTTGGCATCAGACTGAAAGAACCTAGCTATGATTAATGCACGGTGAGACAGCACAAGATTAGTTTCACACATCCCAGAAGAGCAGCTTTTGAAGATGTATGAAAAGCTACATCCTATTCACAAATTCTGTAGAGCAAAACATGTGCTCAGTCCTCTCATCTTTACCTCAGCAGATGTGCTGCTCCTAGAAGGCAAGATAGCTCTGCAGAAATAAAAGAGGTTGTTGACACTGAAAGGACAGAATACAACCAACATTTCCATGTGAGCTAGTAAAAAGCAAAGTGCAGCTGCATAAAGTTTTCATACCAGGGAAGTCTGGCTGGAGAAGGCTGGGTATAGACTTAACAGAACAAGGCTAGAGAAACGGGACTGTGTCCCAGAAAATGTGGGAGAGCTGCAAGATTCCTCCAGAGACTTTTTTTTGGAAAAATTCAAGCCAGGAATTCCAATATACCTGCCAGAAGAAATTAAATTTGATGTCTCACCAGGAATGTAACCCTCGTTTCCAGCTGAGGCTCAGCCTGCCCTGTGCACTCACTCTGTCTCAGTGCCCAACGCAGCCCTGGCTTTATTCAGTGACATTTGGAAAACTGGTGTAATAATGCCACACATAAAGACATTCGCTAACAATTTACACTAGAAATGAAACAACTGTCTCACAGGCTTACAAAGCTTATACTTCATATATGTTTTACATTAATCCGGCAGGAACAAAGCAGTTTGAGAGAGGCAGGTTGTTCCCTACCAAATGTAATGATTCTGTATGGTGGCCAAAAACATATGAGCTCAATTTGGTGCACCAAATGCATGGCAATGAAACATGAAAAATTCCCCGCATATAAGTACCAGAAAACTGAATTGTAGGCTCCCACAGATTCCCCGTAATTACCTCTTCAAAACAGTTGCTTGAAGAGTACCTTTTCCTTAAGCTGACAGCCAAACA
Source organism: Coracopsis vasa (assembly GCA_026283785.1). Taxonomy (NCBI): domain Eukaryota; kingdom Metazoa; phylum Chordata; class Aves; order Psittaciformes; family Psittacidae; genus Coracopsis; species Coracopsis vasa. The sequence continues at coordinate 18,992 of JANHGB010048849.1, forward strand.
GCTACAGGAAAGGAATACAGACAGAAAGGACATAGACAAAATCAAGTTAGAAATTTAAAGAAAACATCGTTATTCTTCTGATGAGAAATTGCATCAAAACCGAAACCTGGTACTCAGGCAAGACAACTGATGAATAGAGTCCCCTGAAACTGGAAGAAAGGAAATAAGCAATTCTAGAGAAGATGCAACAGTGAGAATAGCCTTGTCCCAGACATCAACCCTAAAGACAGCCATTATCTTCCAACACATACTTACTTGAACACAGCTGATGCACACACCTGACAAGGACCTTGTAGCTGGCTGTGTCCAGTTACCTACACAGGACAAGATGGTGGTATTGAGAGTGCTTGATCACAGACAGGCTTTCCCACCAGAGCAAAGATACATGGTTCTGGATCTTCTTGTGAGCTTTGGGCAAGTAAAATATCTGCAGAGACAGAGGGCTAAACATTTGGACTATGGATAATTTGGATAAAGGTTCAGATTTTACATGATCCCATACCATCAGCAATGCCTTCATAATGCAGGTTTGATGCTGCACAGCAGGTGGGGCAGGTGATATGCAGAAGAACCTGTGTGCCGACAGAAAACTCCATTGCATCTCATTTTCCTGAAGTGAACGTGCTGTGCTGGAGAAACTCCCTGCTCCAAGGGAGCCTTCTGGGCCACTGAGTTCACCTGCTTCTAGGGAGATTGATCCCCGGCCCACCTCTGTGCTGTGAGACCTGACTGCTTCTCCACCATCGCCAGTATATTCTGAGGATGAGATCCTGGCTCCAGAGGAACCAGGGATAGATTTGCAGTCACCTCACTCATGGACAGGATTTTGTCCTGAAGATATGACTGCAGCACTGAGCATGATAAGCACCAAATGTTCCGAAGCATACAGCTGCTCAAGGGTGTAAACAAAGCAGTAGTAACCCATAATGCCTCTAGGGGCTTTCTGTGTGAAACAGGCTACTGAAATGGCATAGCCACACCACAAGTCACAAAGGCACACAAAATAAGCCCAAATACATACCACTTTAGTCAAGGGGCATGGGTAAGCTCTTGTCTGGTGCCAACTGTAGTGAGATTTTAGTCAATTCCAATACGTAATTAAAGATTCATTTTTAAAGAAGAAAATCACAACATTTCCATTAATAACAACACAATCTATACCAAACACATTCCACAGCTGTTTTCTGAATATTACCTTAAGTATTACATGAAGATGCACAGTACTCTAACAATAAGGTATTTCTGATACAGCATTCTATAAAGCAGAGTATTTTGTGAAAAACCAAAAAATCTTATTGTGGCATGTTAACTCAGACTCATTAAGTTTCAGAGCACAGCTCTGTCCCCATTACAGGAAGAATGACAGGCTTATCCCCAAGCCATACATCCAAAGACTAACAATTTCACATTTTCATACAATGCGCTCATAGGTGTCATGCTCCAAGGTACACCATTACGTACTTCAGAGTGAATCTAGCAAAACCTTGAATACACTATAGGAAACTGTAGCATAAATACCTTGTTCCATCTCAGAGAGAAGTGGAATCCTGCTGTGAAATAGCAAGCTGATCATCTTCTTGGTAAGATACTTACCAGACTCTGAAATCTAAGAGCTGGCAGAAAAATTCTTTAAAAGAAAGTTACATTCTATGTCTGCTACTAACTCCTGTACTCTTAATACTTCTTTGGTGATGGCACTAGGAATGTTAGCGCTCGCTGCATAAATCTGGGCTTGTTTCTTTTGAATGAAGGCAGCCATAATGCATTTTTGAATATCAATTCTGATTATCTCCCCTCCTTAATGAGGTAACAAGCTGTTATCACCTCACACTTTGCATTGTCCTTTACTAACATGTGGAAAGGATACTGTTCATCTTCAATCTGGTAGCATGTGAGTAACTTGCTGTGCGTGACCATGACCTGATCTAGACCGCGTTTGGGTAAGTCAGGCAAGGCCTCCACCGGGAAAAAGGGCTATTGTAACAGGACAGGCAGACATTTACACAAGACCAACTAGTTGGTCCAATTAGTAGATCCAGTTGCATTTCATAGTTACCTATTAATTATGAGAACTATTTCTCACACAATAGGTCCCAGGGACTGCTGCAAGATGCTAGATGATCATCACTCTTTACAAATTCATTGACTAACAGAAAGTACCTGGGAAGGTGTAGCTATTTAAGCTAAATCAGAACAGAGTGGAAAAGGAGCTGCACATCAGCCATTACTGTCCCAGCACCAGAAGTGGTCATCTTCTTTTTATTTTAAGTTTGACACAGCTTAATTTCCCAAATGATCATGTGGTTAGCCTTCTTTACAAAGTATAAATACTATTCCATTCTTATACAAAAGAAATTCAGCTGTTTGTGTATACACAGACCTCGACAGCAAGTTCTTGAAAGAACACCAACATGAAAAAACACAGCCAGTACACTCAGAGCACTGATTTAGCTGAAGGCCAGGAAGTCTCTGCTAAGAAAGGTGATCTGTTAAGGTAAAGTTCTCAGTGAACTTGTGTACTTTAACTGAACTTGTAACATACAAATTGGATAATCAGTGTGACATGCTCTCATACAACTTATTAGTTATATTCTGGTTTACATATTGTATCCTATAATTGCTGCATTTAAAAGAAGCCATCCAATATAGAATGGAATTGCTTGAATGCATCTTCACTGGTATATACGGAAGCAGCCTTGTTGGATGACACGTTACCAACTCTTTCCAGACACTGAATATACTCAAGAATAAAATTAAGACACGAGTGAGATCACACAAGGTTTTGGTAATTATTTTTATGTTGACTTTATAGCTTTTTTGGTTTCTTTAGGAAATTCCTGCACAGTGAAAGGAATGAAGAATTCCAGAAGAGCGTTGACATCCTTCAGTTCCAGACTGTATTCCACTGCTATTTTCTCTGCAGTCCATGTGTGAGGATTAAGTTTATGATTATTAAGAAGCGTCAGAGCCTCCACAATGGAAACTTTGCCTTTGGAAACTTTCTTAACATCTGCATCTCCCAAGTGGCCTAGTTTCGTAAGTCTCTTTTCCTCCTGTTTACGTGGAAGATGTTCACCACCTCCATCTTTTACCTAATTGTGGGAAGGAAAACAAAAAGAGCTTAACAGCAGTTCTGTTTATTATGCTTATTGTAGCAGCCAAGCCATTTTCCCAAATACGGCATTTCCCATTAGCTTTCCATATTTTCACAGCATTAAAACCCAAAAATAATGCTTGGCCAGCCTTGCATCTTGACATCACAGAAATTGTCAGTTCTTCCACAGCCATTCTACATATGATGTCAACC
>JANHGB010048850.1:0-36577 GCA_026283785.1 Coracopsis vasa
ATATTATGCTGGTAGCTGTGGAAAACCATGGTGTATTATGTAAGTGTGTGTTTACTCAAGTTCAGTTGTCTTTAATAAAGTATTTGAATTTTGTGGGCACTACAGAGCTGCTTGGTGCATAATTCCTTTGCCCTTTCTCTTCCCCAAAAATGTAGTCAAATTAAATTGCTTTTCATAATATATATCTTGGATCAAACTCATCTGATTAGTTATGTGTGGATATGTAATAGGTAGTGAGTTATCTACCATCAAGCTATATGTGCTTGCCTCTACAAACCAGTTACCAGTGAACACAAATCATTTACTAAGCAGAGAACATGTAAACACTTCACACAGGTTTTAGGGAGCAAGGAGAGTTTTCAAAAGTTTCATTTTCCTTAGCTAATAATGTTTTAGAGATTTTGGACCTTCATAAATTTTTGTTGGACCTTCATAAAACAGTGAATTGCGTAAGTGTAGTCCCTTGTGCTGACTTTAGAATGTGAGTTGTAGAAATATTTTTAAAATTACTTAAAAACTACTTAATCAGACATGCTCTTCAAAGTGAAATGTTAATGTGGGCATTGACAGGGAAATTACTTTAATCTGGTCTGTGGTTTGCTTTATGTTTTCAGGTGTTGCAGTTTGACCATTATTTGATTACTGCAATTTTCTTTCATATTTTCTTTTTTAAAATCAGGACTTCTTATTCATAATGTAAAGGCATAAGAAAGAAAAAAAATTGCTCAGAATTTGAAGTTACATAGATTTTCATTAGATACTTCAAATCTTTATTAGACCTGATATTCAAAATAAAACTCATGTTGATGCCTGGTGGTGACTGGTTTTCAGTGTGTGTCTCAATGTTTGAAGCGGCTGGAAAACTTGCTCTAAATACGGTTCATATATGATTAAACTTGCTTGGGTTGTGCAGTTAATGCTGTGACTAAAATATCCTATTTGACCATAAATTGTTTAAGTTTCCCTGTAATATGTACTTGATGTAGCCTGAAAGGAGTTACAAAATAGCATCATCTTACATTTTTCAATTTTCAGATAACTTGCAATATTTCCAAGTTTCTCAGGAGTGTGAAAATATGCAATGTTGTACATGAAAATACCCTAAAATAAAGGCGGGGAATACCGTGGATATTGCCACTCAAATGGGTTCACTTGTTTTTTTCTGTCTATTTAGATTTTTATTTTAGGGCTTTGTTTACCATTTTGGGTAGCATGAACAGCCACAAGTTTTTATAATTGCCTGTGATAGCGATATTTAATGTTACTACAGGGTCACATCAACATTAATTTTTAAAAGTCTGATTGATTTTCAAAAAGTTATTTGTATTTTTGTGGTCTAAGATGCACACTGGTATTTCTTAATTTGTTCTTATTTTCACAAATATGGAAAGGATCTGGAAGACCAGATAATGATTAAATTGTATGGGTCCAGCAACATTATTACTACCCTGAGTTAATAACACTTGAAAAACTAATGAAGAAGGCTGTCAGAGAAGGACAGCTGAAAATGCTGCATATGCTAATATAGTTGTAGGCAACTCTTTAATCTTTACACAAAGGTTAAAATCATCAAGAAAACTGATACTGAACAGTAGCAGATATTAGGGAAAAGTAGGGAGTAGGTAACAGATGGAATTACGTTGTTGTGATAGCACTTGTTTTCATGCTGTACACTAACTATTAATTATCAGCAGATACTCAAGTTGAGCTCTTTTCATGTTAAGAGCAGATTCTGCTGATGCCCAGCGACACCTTTCCTTCCATCTGAAATACCTGTTTGCATACAGAGGTAGTGTAAGCGTGTCTGGTTTGCATTAATTCGGCAAACCAAGTTGCTAATGTTCCGATTAGTCAATGTTAAAGTAGAAGATTGTAAACATTTTATATATGAGACAAAGAATATACTTCAATGTTACGTATTATTTTGTTCCTGCTCTCTCTAAGCATTAAGTTTGCTGTTGATGGATCAGTCAACCCAGTAGTGCTTTCAGAAATAACCAGTCATTATGTTAAATACGTAGTTTCAAAAATATAAAACTAGAACTGGGATCATGCTGCAAACAAGTATAGGGCAATTTTGGGGTGGAAAAAAAGAAAAGGAAAAATAAAAAAAAACCAAGGCAAACCAAGAAACCCTAAGCTAAGGAATGGAGAACAAAAGAAAAAAAAAAAAGACAAACCAACAAACCCCAAAACCTCAAAGCTTCTCAAATTGATAATATCTACTGGAACTGTAAAAGTATAAAATTCTACCATAATTTTCTTTAATTCCTTTATTTTAATTCTTTAATAAATACTCTGATTTTACAGAAAACACAAGTGGGCTTAAAATTGGAGTGGTTTGTGTAAAGTACAGCACTTCTCTGAGGTTCAGGATTTCTTGTTTAAAATACATAATCTGTGTTTGGGAGGTGCTTGCTTTAGGATGAAGGAATTCCTTAAAGTAGTAAAACACTACTCTTTTTAATAAAAGTGTAACAGCATATTTCTTCCTCCTCTTGTTCCAAACCCACTGAACCACAACTGTTAACAGTTTATGCCAATGATAAGTAAATAATTAAATTTGTGTCCCAGGAAAGGAGCTCAGGGATCTACTTAGGCCCCCAACTGTTAACAGTAGAAATACTGAGATTGGGAGCCATGGGGAGTCCTGTGCATAATCACAAATGATCCACAAATACAAGATGTATTCATAATAATAAAAAAAAAGCAGGTAGTAAGTTCTTTGTTTGTTTCTAGGTCTTCCTATCTCAATGTTTTTAAGAACAGATTCAATTTTGAAATATACAGGAAAAGTTCACGTTTCCCACATGTATTTGCCTTTTTTAGAAAGTATTTTTCATAGCTTACATTGTAAAATAACAAATTTCAGCTGTAAAGACAATTATCTGAGAAAGTCTTACAATGCTTGTTATGACTCAAGTGCAGTGTTACATTAAATACTACATCATCATAGTAACACCAAATTAAATGTTTGCTATCTTATATTGTGAATCTGATTTCCCAGATAGTGGGGTGGTATTCACAGTTTATCCAGCCTGCCTTATTTATTATCATCACAAAAACACAGAGACTTCCACTGTGGAACTGGAAAGATATTATCATTTATTATTACTGCTTACTAAAACTTAAATTACTTCTGTAGTCTCCAAAATCGTTGACATTTACTCATATTACTTCATGGTTTGTACCTCCGAATATGAATTAGTTGGAGTTTTTTTGAAAGTCAAGCCAGTATCCAGTCAACCACTGTAAATAATATTAGATGTCACATTCTGTCTTTTTTTGGTACAATTTTAGCTGAAAACTTCATATACTTCTATTGTACTTCACAAGGATAAAAATAATTTTACATCTAAATTTGGGGATTTGATTTGATGGCAATGGGAAGACTAATAACTTGAATTATCATTTTAAGTAGGAGTGACTGATTTTCCTCACAGAACCAAAAATGTATTAGAGTTATTTATGAGCTTTAGAATATTTTTGTTCATCAGGTATTTTTCAGGGTATACCCTAATTTTAAATTAAAGGGAGGCGGAAGCAGTATGTTAAAACCTGTGCTGTGAATATCGTTGTACTGGCCACAGGTCTGTGAAGCACACTGATTGATTTTAAGCTGTGGTTGCTCTGGGGGACTGCTGTTTTGTATTCCTTCACAACTTGTGGCTGTTGCTACGGTATCTTCTGAAAGCGATTCTGTGATGTGCAGGTGACAGCAGTTCTTCTTCATCCCAGGCAGTAAGGTTCAGAAAAACAGCTGAAGAAATAACATTGGTCATTAGGTTGGTGTTTGAATAGTAGTACCTTGGCCAGAATAACAAACTGATCCTGATTCCGAGTCTTCCTCCAAGGAGGAAATGGGAAAGAAATGCTTGCAATTTTTAACACTCGGACTGCATTGAAATCTCCGGAGGATTTAACTGCAAATTAGTATGCAGTTTATTAAGACTTCACATGCACTTAAAAATGTCTGCAAGAACTTCGCTTGTTTGTTCCCTCATGTGTAAATCAAACTTAATTATAATGAAAGCAAATGTAAATACATGCAAAGGGTAGCCACGCTTTTAATGAAGACACACTGTCCAATTAGTCCAACGATGATGACATTTCAGACTTCTACAAGTGGCAGTTTTCAGAGGAAGGCTAGTGAAATATTTAATGAATTGTCATTATTTATAAACTACATTACAACAGATTTTCCATCACAGCCAGAGAAAAGATAAACATAGCAGAGTATGTTTCACAATTGTCCTCCTTATCAATTAATTCTTTTAATCTCTTAGGACAAAGTTAGCAGGTTGATGTACTTCTTTTACCATTTCTGAGTGCTTTGTAAAAGTGATGTGTTTACTAGTCAGGGAGAATCTTTTTTTTCCTTCTGTGCTATGATAAAAATGTACAGATTAGGGGATAAGTCATCGTATGCATGCATATTGTATTGATGCCAGTGGAGAACTATGGAACAGAGGGTATCACCTACTCAAATAATAATAGTGTCATTATTTAGAGTTTAAAAGAAGTGAGTGTTCATCTGCACAATAGCAAAGAGCTATGTCCTCTTTCTTCAGCATATGACGAGATTCTAGCTTCAGTTTCTGAAACAGTATTGAGCACTGACAGCTTAAACATTTATTTTTTTCCATCACCTCCATAGCTTCATCCGTTGCTTGTACTTATTGTCAACAGTGAATTCTCTTTTTTAATGCCAGTGTAGTCTGCATCAACAGATGGGATATTTTGTTTGCAGAAGGTAGTAACCTGAGCTGAGGAATAGAGAACAAGTTAAACAGTGTAAATGGAAGACTGTATGTATACTTTGCATACAATGGAGTGAATAAGTTGAAAGCCAAAAAGTATTATGAACAATTTTTTTTTTCCCCTGAGTATCTAAAAAGCTCTTTATGATAAATATAAATAGGACGCTAAAGCTGATGAATGGCAAGAACAATGCACATTTGTGGTTAACTGCTAAAAGTTTCCGTAAAATGTTTATGGTTTTGTTCTGCCACCTATTTAATATAATTTGCTTTTCTGTATTTTAAGAGATTCAAGTTCTAGGATCTTCTCTTTAAAAGAAGTCAGGAGGAGAATGTAATTTGTACAACACGGTTTTAAGTTTATATTGCCTTTTACTTTGGAAACTCTTGCAGTAATTTCTTGGAAGAGAGCTACCTCGGGTTGTGAGCATGCCAACTATTGCTTGAAGCATGCAGATTATGGTTTCTTGCTTTAAATCCGTAGATTAATTTTGGTTGGTTTAAAGTGCACTCTTGTAATTAATCTACTAGTATTTGTTTTAAAAACCTATGCTGGATGTTTTGAAAGGATATTTATCCTTAGGCAAGAAGAATATTGGAATTTTTGTCTGTTATGTCAACGTTAGAGATGAACTTTGCCTTTTAAATATTTTAAAATTAAACATTTTCTGACACTTCTGCCAATTCATTCCATTTGAATTTTCTTATTGCTGTCAGTAGGACTTAAACATATTTTAATGCAAATAATTATCCCACTGTTTTGAACTGCAAAATGTTTTGCAAGATAAAATAGGCTAAAGATATGCAAGCGCTCTTATCTATGTTAATTTGGTGAACACTCTTTGATCATGTCCACCCTCACTTCCATAGGATGTTAAGTGACAGAGCTATGCACATCATTCTTTTCTTAACATACACCCACATACTTTCTTTCATAGGAGCTAAATAATATCAAATTTAAGAACTGTCAGGTAGGAAAACAAAAAAAGCAGAGGGTGTTTAAGTAAAATAGGGGAAAGTGTATCCTCACTTCCCTCCATACGGGCAACTACTTACCCCTTGCCTGCAGACCTACTGCTGACCGCAAAGAGCAGCAGGACCTGGTTGTCAGTTAGCTCCAGAGTGCTTTTGGTGCAGGCTGTGTGTCTTGAGGAATTCCCAACCCGAGGCAAAAAGAAAAAACGGAGGGGAAACATAAAGGAGAAAAAAAAACTATACAATGAATATGCATTCCCTTCTGTTTTGTCATTGAATAGAGGAAGAGATCCACTTGCTGCTGAAACCATGTCATTAATTGTCGGATTCCCAGCAGGTAGCGCAGAAGAGTATGGCTTCATGGCAGGATCTGTAGCCTTACATGTTTGAGTGAGAATGTCTTTTCTGGTAGCAGGTGTCCTTGACATTGAGCTTCTCCTTCCTTCTCAGGATGTCAGTGTTGTCTGTTCATTTTGAAAAGAGCAAACTTGCTTATTTAGGATAAGATACTTCTAATTGAACAGTAGAGTTTGTATTTTTCCACCCCTAGAATGGCCATTTATGATCATTGTTGTTATCTGTTGAATTTTTCTCTAGATTTTAACAGCAGCAAACTAAACATGCTAACTAACAGCAGCGTGGGTATATAATAGACTAAAAGAGTAATTAGAGAATACATAAGTCAGAAATCACAATTAAAAAATAATTGTATGGATTAAAAATCATGTCAGTAGAGGAAGACAGCTCTTGATGTTTCTGAGAGCCAGTCATTCTAACTGCAGAGGATTTTCACTGTATTCTGAAGAAATAAGGGATTAAAATTCATCCTTGACCTTCAGTTCTACAGAGCAGGTTTTTTTTTGCTTTTCTCACTGATGAATGAGAGCCTAGCAAGAAGTATAATGTTCCATAAATACAAAAGGCATCCTAAACAACTATATTCCCTAGGGTCTAATCTTGCGAAGGCTTAAACATATGGATATATGTAGACCTAAATGAACTGCTGATGTACTGCTAGCACAACATTCATGCAGCTGAGCTTCCGGTTATGCAGTGATATTAATATCGAAATCAAAAATACTTCAAATTGAAAAACAAAACAAGTGAATCGTTTCTCCCTGTTATATTTGGGAAGTCTTTGAGCACTTTTATGGATTTTCTTGGGGGTGGGAAAAGTTGTGTAGGTTAGAGATTGGCACAAAACTTGAAATAAGCAAAATCTTTTTCAGATAAGTGACAGTTCTCTGGATGCTATTAAGCTGTGAACAGTAGGTCTTTTCAATAATCACTGTGATTCATTTTCATATTGTGGTTTTTTTTATTAATAATATCTTTAAAAGGCTTGCTGAACAGTAGGCTGCACCAGCATAACTTTCTGTGCAGAAGGAAAGGTTTCATGCACAGTCTTAGATAACCTACCTTAAATTGATTTGCACAGCTCAGTAAAACGGTAAGAAAACTGTACCAACTCAGATCACAGGTTCATTTAGCACCAGATCTCATCTCTGAGCATGGCTGAGTGAAACTGGAAAAACAGTTTAAGAATGGGACAAGCACATGGTTGTGTTTCCCATATTGATTGTCCTAGAGTCCACAGATTTCCGGCTGAGGTATTTTTTGACTGGGAGTGGTATTTCTGTATTTTATAACTTTGGATTTTTCTTCCTCAAATTTTTGGGGTTTTTTTTGGGGGGGAGGGGTTAGGGCGACTTTGTTCGGGGTGGGGGGTTGTTTGGTTGGTTTTTAGTTTTTTTTTTCTTGTTTTTTTCCTCCAGCCTGTGTGAACTTCCAGTTATGGCAGTGAGTTCTGCAGTTGAAATATGCATTGTATGAGGAAATGCCACTTGATTGATTTTTTTCTTTCCTCCCCTCCTCCCCTAAGCCTGCTACCCGCTGGTCTTCCCTGGTTTGTCCATTAGAGATATTTCTTCTTTTCTACATTGTGCTTCTCATGGGATATCATGTCCCTCCAAATATTTATCTTGCCACTTAAAGAATCTATTTACCTGGTTCACTCAAAGGGCTTATTCCATATCTTTGCTCATTCTTGTTGCCCTTCCATGTATCTTCTAGTTTTACTAGACCTTCTTTGCAATGAGAGACCAGAATGACACACAGTATTCAAGGTGTAGTAACACTGCAGATAGATACAGTAGCATTCTGTTGTCGTTCTCTAGTCTTTTTCTAATAATTCCTAATATTTTTTGCATGTTTTCGGACACTGGGTTGATATCTTTATAGAATTATACCAGATTATTTTGTCATTCTCAGGGAACTTGAACACAGTTTTGGGTAAGAGGAATATGCATGAAGGTCTCTATACTGACGTTAGCAAAGCCCAAAGCATGCTATTAATGACAATTATCTTGATTTTCAGGTCTGGTATTTTCAGATCTGTCATACATTTTGAGTAGCTTGTTCCAAAGCTCCATTGCATTCAAGTTTTTACTCTTTCACATGTAATGACATGTCTTCTCATTTGCTGTGCTGCCATGTATCCCTTAAGAAAAGGCATTTTTTAAATAATCTACCATGACTAATATTTTCTTCCGTGCTGAAGGAGAACACACTTTATTTTTGTTCTTAAAATGGAAGAGAAATTGGTTTTCAGTCTGATTTTGGAGAGGCAATGTTTACAGTACCACGAAGGATATTTATGCTTTCAGATCTGCTCGTTGTTCCTTAATTGTTCATTACAGATTGCCTGATTTAGCAGAAAAGATGACCATTGTTTGGAACCCTTCTCATTAGAGAAATACAATGTTTAAAAATACCAAAATACCATCTTTTTTCCCTTGCAGTTCCTAATGCTGTATGTCACTAAGAGAAAATGTTTTGAACTTTTTATCTCCCTGGGGAAATGCTGCAAGTAGCAGAATTTTGTTATTTTTATGTCAGTTTAGGTCTTACATGATTCAGCACTTGTGGTTTGTGGGAAAAAGAGTTGTAGATTATGATTAAAGGAGCAAAAATAGTAAGAAGGCATCTTTTTGCTGTTATTTCTTGTATTGGCTTTTCTTAATTTTTAAACCTCTATCTCTGTTCCTCATATTTTTTCTGTCAATTGTGTCTCGTACACTTCAAAGAGAATACTTCACTCTGTTTCACTTTTCAGCTATTTTAACAGTACAAAGAATTAAGAACAAGTTGCTATAGGATCTCAGTAATACTAAATCTGCACATTTAAGTCTGTCAAACATGGTTGTCTCCAACAGGCCAACCAGTCATCCCCTTCTAGCAGCCTCTCAGGAATAAACAGAAAGTCTTTAGGGAAGGGAATGGAAGAGGATACAGGATGCAAAAAAAACCTGCTTGTAGTGCAGGAAAAATTCTTTGTTATAGTAATGGACCACAAACAATGAGTTAACTCATTCTGGGATACATTAACAAGGCTGTTGCACAAAACAACATGAAATAATTATGCCATTCTGTTTGGCACTGTTGAGTCTTCAGCTAGGGTATTGTGTCTAGTTTTGGAACTGAACTTAAAAAAATACACAAATGAAGTCCAGAGGAGAGCATCAAGAGTAAGAAGAGACGAAGAAAACTGGGTATGTTTACTCGAAAAGAGAGTGCTCAAAGTTGAAGGGGAAAGGGAGCTGAATATGATTTTTAGTATTTCAAAAGATGTAATTACATATTCTTGCCTGTCTTTTTCAGAGGGAGGAAATGAACTTGAGGAGAGAATTCCTCTCTTCTGTGTTGTATGGCAGTCCACATGTTTGGGATATTCTACAACAGTGAGTTTAAGGATCGCAGTCTTGCAAATACACTGAGATACAAATGCCCAGCTACTGGCATTTAAGGCTGTATTTTCAGTGACATGAATCAACTCATACTCAAATTAAAAACATCTGAAAATCTGGAAAACTTTGGAAGATGCAAGGTCCTATCAGTTGGTCTTTCACATTTGCTTCTCTGTTTGCTGAAGACCTATGGGCATGTTGATTGAAATCCCCTGGGGATTTCTTTTCCAAAGCTAAAGCTTCTGTAATCATGTCTTGAATTAATCTAGAGAATTCATTAGTGATCTACCTGAATTGTCATGGCCTTGTTGTCTAAATGGACATGACTATTTCTTTTAAATATTGCATGTTTTTCCAGGGTGCTATTTGTCAGTGTAGCAGACTATAATATAGTGTATGTAAAACTATCTCGTGCTTCCATGTATTTTAAATCTAAATCCTGGCAAGATACAGATGATTCCGTTCTTCTGGAGAAGAATTTTATCCACATCTAATCGGGCCTAATGTTTTCTTTCCTAAAAGTGGAAAAAAATGGCTGGGGGCCGTAATGCTGTCAGCAGTATTATCTCTAAAGGCTCAAAGGAGCAAAGAGCATACCTTCAGGTATTTTTAATTAAAAGCAGCAAGCAGAAGTTTTTGTTTTCACATGTGTGCACTGACAAAAATTTGTGCATTTAAATATAAGACTTTTTCTGCACAAGATTCTAATCTATTTAAGAACTAGAACATCTGCTGGCTAACAGTGGGATGAAAAAAATGCAGTTCATAGGTTGTTAGCTGTCGGCCCTCAAGCATGTGGAAATGAAAAGAGGATTTGGGGAATAAAAGTTTCTCAAGTTTGTGGCATTAGAGGGAAAGTTCTCCAGGTGAAGGATGGCAGGTGAGCTTCAAAGTGTTGGTGACAGCTCGCAGCTGTTGCAGCAAGGAAGTACGTTTGAGAGTCCTGTAGCAAGTACCATCACTAGGCAGTCTACAGGCTTTTTGGAGATGTGTGTTGTGCATTTCCTTTCTTCAGAGAGGCTTGAGAATAGAGTTATGGCAAAGCTGGTGATTTTGCTAGTGAGAGGTTAAAAGAACTATGGACACAGATCATAGGAAATCAGATTTTATTCGTTTTCTTGCCCATGATAACAAATTCTTTAGGGAGCAGAAATGATTCCCATTTCATTTTCCCTTTAGAGGTAGTCCTTACTTTCCTGATGGAGTGGATTTAGAGGGAAATAATGCTGAAATGCACCTTGGAATATTGTTGACTTAAAGGATGATGACATTGAAAGACATATCTTCTTTTTTGGTTCTGTAATCATTAGGAGTGGTGCATTTATAAGTACAGCCAAATGTCATGCTAATACGATTCCTGATCCTTGCTTACATGATAGATGTGAACATACCTGAATTTTAGGGTTTTGGATCCTGGGGGAAACACAGAGATAAAAAGTATGCAGTAAATCAGTTTTCTTTTCATTTCCTTCTTGCCTTTCCAGAATACAAACAACAACAAAAAAACCCTTGCAAATAGTATAATGAGGTGGTATTTTTTTTTGTAAGAACGTACAGCTTTGCATGCTTCCAGACACCAAGAGGGAAATTTAAAACAGAATGTTTATTAATCAGTTTGTGAAGGGCTGCTCTATGGAATTTGACGATGTAGTCAAGAAAAAATCTTGACTCTGACAACTTGACTACTGAGGGAATTCCAAGCATTTGCTTCTAGCAAGAGAGCTCCTCTTCTCCAAGCACTCTTTGTTTGCCTTACTTACAGACTGGATGAGTTGGGTCGATGCATGCTATTTCTGGGCAAGTTTTTCCAGTGTTAAGAGTGGGTTCTTGTTGGGACCTGATGAACTTGAGGGCATTTTGCTCACTGACTGACATTCTAATTCATTTACTTTTTTGAGATGCTTATGTGTATATGATACCTTTTTCTTCTCCCTACATCAATTCTTTTTCTCCCCAGTTTTTATATTTTAAGCAAATTATCAGTCTTTGGATCATATTGCAGCTCTGAGAATGCATTCTAACTAGTGCTTACCGTTTACATGTGCATTTATTCCAGCAGTGCTGCCAGGCTAAGCCATCATCCTTCTCTTCCTCTAGCCCTTCCCCATCATTATCCACTCTGCTTTCCCATTTTTATGCCTGCACTGTGCCATCAACTGTGTCCTGGCAAAGTTGTTTGGCCTAACCACATGAGGTGGAGGGAGAGGTTATTTTTAGTGTGGATTGTTTCCGTGGTTTTAACTGAGGGCGGGTGACACAAAATGGGGAAGAAGCAAACAAAGATGGGAACAAGCAGTAGGACATAATGGGAAGCCATTAGATAGTGGGCTATCTAAACAAGCAGGCTTACTTCCTCCACCTCTGTATCTACAGCCACAGATTAAGGTCAGAATGAAAGCCACTGGAAATCTGTGTGTTAGAAGAAACCCAGTACAGTATGTTGGTTTCACTTCTTCTGATGTGAAGTCTGACATTTCTTGCAGAGGTTAAGTGGTATAAGAACAGGTCTGTTTTGCTCACCATTGCCCTTTTGGATAAGTAAACACAGCTACATTCACTGCAGTTATTCCTAAACTTAATTGAAGTTTTAAGGCTTAGTCTGATGCGTTTCGAAAACAATCAACTTACATGAACTCCAGTATACAGAAGACCTCATAGCTGTTTGAGTCTCACGTAACAAAACTCTTCTCTCTTGGCTTTTTTTGTAACTGCAAGCTACTTCCTCTCTATTACTGTATTATCTTTCTTGAAAACATGCTAGATACATATGCATAAATCCCATGAACGATCACTGGACCACAAAAGACATGACAGGAGAGGATACCTATAGGTGTATATGTTTAAATTCCATTTACATGTTCCCATGGTATTGGATGAGCCAGCATAATAGTGTTCCTGTGGATGTAATGTGAGCATGGGTCATTGTTCCAGTGCATGCCTATGTCAGAGACAGTATGTAGAATTTAAGCTATTTTATAAAGTTTTTGTCGCCTTTGGAGGAGATGGGACGACTTCACAAAACAGAAGTCAGCTGAGGGCTCCTGGGTATGTAGAACCCCTGTTTGGCTCAAGATTTGGAGAAGAGGTCTTAGAAGATTGTTGGGAAACAGATTTTGTTATATATTTTTGTCCTGTCCTTGCCCATCTCTTGTTGGGCATCTCCTGTTGGAAAAAAGATAGTGGGCTAGGAAACCCCCTTGTGTAACCCTGTAGAAGCCTTCTTAATTTAAGGTTTAAGAAGCCGTTTCCAGGAAGGATTGCTTTCTGACTTATCCCAATCAGCACTACACTGGTTTGGTTTTAAATAGATTAACTAAAATTGAAAATGGATCATGGCTGTTGTTCAGGTCAAAGTTTTGCCTTATGTGATAGATCCCCTATCAGCCATTATTTAATTTTTCTAGTTACGCCATAGCAAGTGTGAGAGAACACATTTCCTTTCTTGTCAGAACACGTGATGGTTTTCTTTCTGTAAGCTAGGAGAGGCTTCTGCAAAAAAAGAATAATCAACTCATTTCTCATCTTATCTGATAACATGAGGAAGCCTATGGCTGGCTGGAGGGGAGGTTGATTTCAATAGGAGGTTCAAAAAGAGTGAGGCCATTTTACACATACTCAACAGTGAAACTCCTGAAGTTTCAAGAGCCATGAGGTGCTATAGGAGAGGCACACTTGTGTCTAACGTATACATTTTAAAAGCCTGAGGGTCAATTCAGAGTTTAGCTAAGCTAAATTGTGGTGTTTAGGAGAGGAATCGAGAGCAAATATGATATGTTCTAATGGTTTGTCTTCATAAAGTCCAGTGAAGCTTTTCAGTTGAACTTTTTAACTCCTGCTGAAAATGTTAAAATACGACTTGTAGTATCTGTGCCTGTATTAGCTCAAGCATAAAATTATTTCATATACTTTCTCATGGAGGAGAAAGGAGAGGAAGAAATAAAACCTCTTTTGCATTTCAGCATGGATTTATGTAACCTGAAAAAATGGAAAGAGAATATCCATCTCACAAAAATACAGACTCCATCTTGGCTGAGTACTTGAATAGCAAGTACTGTGGAGACAAGCTGAATGCTTTTCTGCATCTAACAGTATTCATAATTTGTTTTAAATTGTATTACTGCCATTCTTCCCCTTAGTTTCCGTGTTCGCTTCTCTACGATCAGAATTCTCTGTCATCACAAGGACAATGTCCCAGTGATGTTTCCTGAGCATGTAAAGAGACATGGGGAAAGGAAGCTTACTTTATTTTTTATTATGTGAGGTAAAATATTGGCATGAGCACATTTGTAACCAGGATTGCTAAAAAAAAAAAAACAACCAAAAAAATAATCGAAGTATCTTTAGTCTAGAATAAAACTACCCCATCTGTGTCTATAAACACAAATGATCTAAAATAGAAATATACAAAACTATGTTCAAAATTGGTACAAGGATCTATAAATAGGAGTCAATATTGTTACTTTATTCTTCAAAATAAGTACCAAAATAAGAATTCACATTTAACTGAAAATTAAAGGCTTAATTTAAGCAGATTTTGTCATGATTTTTATTATTTTAAGATCAGAATAAGTTTCCAAGAAGGTTTGCAAAGTGGTAGGTAGAAAAGGTGATTCAAAGCCAGCCAACTTAGAATTAACTTCTGCGGTCAACTAGAACTTAGAACTGAATCATTAGGAACAATTTTTAAGAGATTTTTCAAATGTGGGTATTTTTAAAGATACAGCTTTGGTGCATTGGAAAGTTTATCTACCTTGAACTTGTGACTTCTCATGTTACAATCAGAGAATATTCAAGGGATGTAACACAACCATTTTGTTTGGAGTATAATAGATATATTCTGATTTACCAAGACATTTATACCTTATGTGCATGTGTAAAGTGTTGATTAGAAAAACAGTATTTGATCAATACAGCAAAAGTATAGTAACTTCTGAGTATTGAATCAGGTTTTGAGATGTTATTGTAGTGCTTATTGTATTTACAAAGTCATTTATTGCCTGAAAGAAGTGGCAAAAATCTCCATATTGATACCTGTTTAACCACAGGAATTATATAGGATTTTTTTTTTTGTGGATACATATAATAAGCACTGCATATTTGAATAATTTATCAGAGTATTTCCTTTTTTATTAGTGCTTTTCACAGTATCAGCAAGATTTTCCTTCTCTGCTTTCCCAGCTCTCCATGGGTGTGCTAGATCCTTTCTTCTCCTGTCTAGGGGCATCTGATATTGGATGGTAGAGGCAAAGGGGACCCGATACCTCCCTTGTTTCCCTCTTCCTCCATGTCCTTGACTTTTCATTTCCTTCCCTGGTAGGACCTGGACAGGAGACTCCCCCAAAGGTGTCTTCTCAGCAGAAGACCTTTGGGTATGGCTTGGCTGTTTCTGCTTTATGCCACCTCACATCATGAGAGGCCAAGTTATATTTTTACCTGACACAAGCTCTCTGACGTGAAAAATGAACTTTTGCCCTGCGTATATGTGATACAGTCCTGTTGACTTGTTTTCTGTCTAAAGTACATATTTCTCAGTGTGGAACATTTTTAGTTAATAAAAAAACACTGAATAAATACACTTGGATAAAAGGAAGCATGTTGATAATACAAACTATATGTCAGATGGTATGCTTAACATATGTATTTTAAAACTGACTGTACAATGTAAGACCAAATTACTACTGGTGCTTGCAAAAACTTTTATATAGATTAGGTGAAAACAAATATCTTAGAGAACACATTCACTAAAAAACAGGAGATTTTGATTAATTCTTTAAACCATTTAAATGTAGCTTTAAAGTCATATGTGCAGTCTGGGCTGCTAAGGCTTTGCTATCTTCCTTTTAGGTTGAGATTTAATTAAGGGTCAGTGTCACACACATTTCCACAACACGTAGTAAAACCCTGGAATGAAATGAGCCTCACTTGAACATTTGATTAGACAAGATAATGTATTTCCCCCTGGAGTAGTTTGTTATTCAAAACAAGCTCTTTAGGGAAGGAAGTTCACATCAGTTGCTAACTGTTCCTGTGGATACCAAAGAACTTTGTACAGTACACACTACAGTAAATTGCACTGCAGGTCATTTAGGAGCTAGAAGCATGGCTCGTGTCTATGTAAAAGTATCAAAATGTATAAAAAAAAATAATAAAGGGCTTAATAGCAAACATCAGGCAGAGATACTAAGGGAAAAAATAGCATCCAAATTTACAGAACCAGTCATGCTTGTAGTTAGTATAGAAATTACGCTTGTCTAGTAGGTAAATTTTAGAAATGCTGTTTTACACATTGTGTGTCAAAAAGAAAACACTAAAAAAAAAGGTTGCTATTAACTGATACTGTTAAATACAATATGAAACTCAATAATTTATTGCTGTAACTTTCCTCTAAATGCAATTGTAAGCTTCAAAATTAATAGGTATTTCATTCTGTAGATTAGGCAGCTCCTTTTTTTTTTTGTTGTTATTGCCCTATTTGCCCCTTCTGATCTTCACTCACCATTTCTCTTGAAAATGTTAGTGTCTGGTAGCAGGTGGTGATAGCAAGCTATGTTCATTAGGATTCAACTAGATTTTAACTTCTGACTATTTCTGATTATCTGTATGAATTGACTTTTGAGGGTAAGATGGAAATAAATGTCTTGAAATGAACACCCTCTAAAACAAAGACTTGTTGTCATGGGATGGGAACATTCCCTCAAGTTAAATGTATGCTGCCATGAAAGCAGTTTTAAAGTGTTTTACAGCATAGCAGTAAATCTGGCATATCTCTGGTGGGTAATTCAGTTTAGAAATCCAATTTAAATCCAATTTTGACTTCATCTTGAACTGCCATATTGTTTATGTCTTTGATTACAGAAGTTTTTGTTAAATAGCCAGCCCTAAGAGTTATGTTCTGAGGTTGCGGAAGCTGCTAACAAAGCTGAGGTTTGTATCTTTAATTTGTTATATGGAATTACTGTGATGGTGGTCATCATAAAAGTTTCTTACATTTGGAAGAAGGGTTCTGCAGGTTTTACATAATATATATTATATAATATCATAATATATTAAGGAGTCACTCAATATAGCTGTATATGAATGTTATACAAATGAGCTAACATAATTCCATATCGCCACCCTTGGTACATAGTACTAGCATTTGAGTTACAGTTTCACTTAGTAGTTGATCCCCAATTGGAAAAAAAAGCATATTTTGGCAGTCAGCACTGATCTCTTGTGTGATTCCAGCAAGTAACTTGATCTTGTTTCCTCCATTCCTCCTCCTGCCTTTCTTCTTAGCCAAAGCGTTATAGGGTATATGCCTGTCATAATGCGTGTTTGGATCTTCACCAGGAACTTGGAGTGGTGTTCTCAGTCCTGTAAATTGTAATTTGTTCCGTAAGTAAGGGAGCTAATAAATTCTGGTTGCCTGTGGATGGATTGTAGATGTGCAACCTACTTCTCCAGTGACAATATATAACCTGTTTCTCCTTCAGGCCTCCTTTTTCTTGGTTTTCCTCAGAGTAGTCCCAGTCTCATTCCAGCTGGGCAAGAGGCAGTGCACGTCATGGCACCTTTTGGTGAGCAGGTCAGCAGCTAATCCAGCAAAACCAGTTGAGATCATGCTGAAACTTCCGTTCAGTAAAAAGATGTTAAACCCACTCCTTCCTCCCACCAACAATGGTCTTGTTAGACTTTGAGTCCTCTGTCTTTTTGCAGCATTTGGTTGGAATTGGCCAGTATCTTGCATAGTTAGATAGACGGCATGGTTGATTGTCAGACAGGTAATATAACAAGCATAGGTCTCTTTTCCTTTGGAAGCCAAGCTAAGGAGACATCGTATGTTGCAGTAGGGTTTAAACAGTTCAATAAGTTAGTCTACAACTGAAATTCACATGTAACATTCACATTTTATGCATATGGTCACATTTTATGCTTATGACTGCAGATAAAGCTTTCTCCTTCTCAAGAAGAGTGGAAGATATACTGCTCATAAAAAGTTTAAGTAAATGAATTCTTGTAACCCAGTCAGTGAAGTGATGGATGGTGCAGGATGTAGAGTGCAACATTGCCTCAGTGTGTTGTTACCTGAGCCTGTCTTGGCTAGATGTACGGTGTCTTCCGAATAGTGTTCCATATAAGAGTGGATGTTGTGTCATCTTTGTTAATGTATCTCTCTGCTCTTTTTAACAACTTGTAAGACATTTGTTATATTGGCTAGTTATGCTTTTGTTTCAGTCCTTTCATTTTTTATTATGGATTTTTCTACCAGCCTGCTTCAGTCAAACATAATACACCTTGATTTCTGTCCTCCTAATTGTACACAGTGTGCAATACTGATTTTCACAAGTATATGCAAATTTAAACTTTACATAGCTAATTAGAGGGGGAATAGTTTATATAAAATAATTTATAACTGTTTTTTAGCTGCGGAAGAAAATTTCCTGGAGCAAACTGTGGAAGAAGATATTTTATATCCTATGCCTTATTCAAAGTTCCTGTCTTATAACTTAAGTATCTTCAACATAAAGGTTATGATTTGCTGGAGAATAGCATATAGTTTGGGACTGGTGTGTAGCATCACCAGTTCCAGTGAGATTTTGAGTGACTGCTTCTATTTGAAGGTCCCATCAGCAGTCAACAACCTTTAGAATACTAATAGTCACTAAAAAGAGGAACAACTTTTAAAATAGAAAAATTACAGCATTCTTAACTAGTTTTATAAATTTACAAATTAACTACATTTTAATTGGGTATCCTTTTAAACATATATTAAAAACTGAAAGAATGTAAAACTTGTAGCAACTTACATTTCCAAGTTTATGAGTTTAACTGCATGTCATTAAGTAGTTCTTGACATGTACATCCACATAAAACATTCACTTGAAGTGTGTGCTGCTGGTTAAAAATGTTCAGTGTCCCTTTTTCTTGTGATTCATAAAATGAATGTAACAGTGAAAGCAGATAGCTGTTGTGGAAAGTTGTTACTACAAAATATGGAAAACATGAGATCTAACGGTATGTTAAAACAAAAATAACCTTCAGTGGCTGTTCTAAATTGCGCAGAGCTTAGCGGCTAAATGGACATGCTTCAAGTTATCATTTGAAAAATTATTCAGCTGAGGTGCAGTTCATCCATTCATGCCTTTTACTTGGAAGGCTGGCTCTTCTGAAGCCACTGACAAAACTGCCAGTGACCTTAATGGCATCAAGAACCAGTCAATTTAGTCCAACATTTACTCCAACGCCGAGCTCCATTTTCATCCAAGGAAAGACACACTGTCATGGTCTGTTTCATACAGTATGAATTCGTTGTTGTCCTAGGCTGGCCAAAATGATTGTGCAGGCACAGAACACAGGGTTGCATAGCCATCATTTCATGCTATGCTATTAAAAGTAGGGGAAAGTTGGTGTCGCTGGAGGGGAATTTACAGAAAGAGAATTCCTGACAGTAGGAACGGTTTAAAACTTCCATCCTGCATGGAAATGACGGTTTGATATTTTTAGTATATTGAATGGTGTATAAACACTTGGTTTGGTGCCTGAATTATTACATTAGTAACTTCGGGGTCTGTTTTTTTTTTTTTAATTTTGTAGTATTAGATTGCTCTTTTGTCCGGGAAGGTAAATAGCCATTTTACAAATATAAATGTAATATGATATCGCTGAGGTTCAGTGAATTACAACAGCTCTGCTTTTCCTTACTGCAGATAAGACACGAGCAGTATAGTGCTTTTCAGATTACTTAATACTTAATGAATTTTGAGATGAGATTATTCAGTTCATAGCTAGATAGATAGTTGAAAGGTATGCTTTTCTCAAACATGACAGCTCTTCATTAAAAGCTGCAGGTATAATTTCAATTTTCATAGCACAGTCCTAGGGCGAACTTTATTCTAAAGATGTTCAGTATAGCTACGTAAGTG
Source organism: Coracopsis vasa (assembly GCA_026283785.1). NCBI lineage: Eukaryota > Metazoa > Chordata > Aves > Psittaciformes > Psittacidae > Coracopsis > Coracopsis vasa. Next base: position 19,387 of record JANHGB010048850.1, read on the forward strand.
AAAAGCTTGACTTAAATTACGAGAATCTGAAGATAACAGCTGAGAGTATTTATTCAGTACTGTTACTAACTTACATTTGAAGTGGTTTAGTTTTTCAAGACAGACACTGAAATTTCAACTGAACCTGAGAGATGGGAAAAGGAAAAGTATGCTTCTTGTATGTCTGGGCCTTTATACCGTATCAAGAGTAAGTGACAGTGATTTGTAGCATTTGTCATACAGGGAAGTCATACAGGATTATTTCACAAAATGTGGAGATGTACTTTACACATCCAGCCAGTGAACAAAAAAACGTTTCACCAGTCTTAGTTTAGCAGAGTAGAAAATAGATAGGTTGAAAGACTGTCATCTTCCTTAATTTAATCTTACTGTAGTGTACACAAAATACATTAGGATAAACAGACTTTAAAACGTGAGTTTTAAAAGTCCTTGAGAAAAAAAATACAGGCAAGCAAGTGGCTTAAGAAAAATTTGTTGTCTCTACTAACCTCTTAATGATGTTCCTTCTAGTTCATACAGTCTTTTTTTCAGTCCACTGAGTGAATAATAAAGGACTTTCCCCTTTCCTGTTAACCTGTCAGCAGGGTTGGTTGAACTGTAAAGGTGCCTAAATAGTTTGTAAGTATACCCTGCCATACTTTCTTAATCTGCATGCAAGATTGCAGGAATTCAAAACATTGTAAAATATGTAGTATCATACAGGCTCATGTGATACTACTATCATAGGTAGTATCATACAGACTCAGAATCATAGTCTGATTGTGGTACAAGAAAATAAATTCAATTTTATAAATTCATATAATTCTTCCATTGAAATGCTTTCCAAACAATATTCCTTATCTTTATTTTGGAAGTCTAGTCCTGGCTTTCCAGGACTCAGTTTAGTTGCTACGGCCTCTGACTATTTTTATTCCACTTCCTAAGAAACGTGGATGTCGACAGAAGCCTTTTTCCAATCCACACATTGTCTGGAAAATCTTACATACTACATAAAAGTTAATCTACTTACCTGAAGACCCAACTTCTTCCTGAAATATCTTGGGTCTCTTCCAGCATCAGCAAAGAAAGGTCATAGTTTGGAACTATCATATGCAGGGAGCATTGTTGAAAAAATAACTCAGTGTTTAAATTTAAACTTCATTGTTGCGTGTTTAGTTATTGACCCGTGTATCTGTGAAGAGAAGTGCATTTCTTCCTTCCTCTCTCTTTTCCTTTCCCGCCCCACCAAGGGAGGTCTGGTCCTCCTGCTACCTTTTTTCCTCTTTCCTGCTCCCCCATTAAAAATAGATCTCTTCCACTTCATTATCATTTTCCTGAGCAGCCCAGCCCTGGTGCACTCAGTCACAAGAGTCACTTTCCACTCTTGCCAGCATCCCTGCAGATTTCTTTGTCCTAGATAGCAGTTCCCCAGTGAGACACCAGATGACTTAAGGAGATTAGACAAGGATGACCAGTTCTGTGAGAAGAAAGTGGGAGGCGTCTGGGCTCTGTTTGCATGGGAATCCTCCTCTCCTTCCGCAATGTTATCATCTATGGGAGAATCCAACAGAACTCTTTCAATAGTGATAACAAGTTTTGCTTGCAGCAGCAGTTTTCTTTTTTCACTTGAATTAGGATCCAGCTTAGTGGTAGTTTTTAGTCATCCAGAGATTTTTCTCAAAGAGCTACTGTTCTTTGGTGGGATCCTTATTCCCCCTCAGGGGTGATTTTACATGATGTCAGTGGTAAATTTTCAATGGAGTTTGGGGAAAAGAAAACAATCTAGCAGTTCAAGTACTGCTATCAGTCAGAAAGTCATGGGCTTCTGAACAGTGGGTTGGTGGTGAAGGGAATAAACACGTCTTGTGGGTATTGATCTGGTTACTCAGTTGCCCCTATCCCCTACAGATGATATGTTTAAAGCTTCAGCAAGATGGTAACAAGTTCAGAATTCAGGAGTATTTTAGATTACCCTTTTTCCAGCTCAGTTATAGTAGTGAGCATTAGGCTGGGTGTCTGGAAGGTCATGTAGAGATGTATAGATCTTCCCTACTCATGAGTGATGTGCTTTTTCTTCTAAAACAAAAAAAAACAAGGGGGGTGGGGACGGAACGACACATACATCTTATTTTAGAAGTGTCACAGTTAAGAAAACTATCCAGCTTGTTTCAAAATTCTCTGAAAATTTTCATCTTAACTCCAAATTATATACTACTTGGGTTGAGATTGGTATAGTTGGAAAACTTGGATTCAAAGTAATATTCCAACAGTTAACTCTGAAGTGATTACTGATATCCTAAAATAGTAATAAATGATGATCCTTACTGAAGTATCTCAACATTTCCTAGAGGCAGCAGTAGAGCTTATTTCTAATTTGTATATGGGGAAACTGAGCCACCAGAGGTCACAGAGAATAGTTGGCAGAGCCAGAAATAGAGCTCAGGCTTTTCCACTTTCAGCTCAATGTTCTTGTCACTGGATACCACCAGATGGTCTCCAGATTATTCAGTAAATAAGCCTCTGCATCCTCCATAAATATTCTGCCAAAGCCAACTGGCTGTGTCTCACGCTTGCTAGTTCCCAGTCTGTGAGAGTGGCTGACTTGGCAGGTAATGCTGGCCCCATTGAGCAATCCTCTCTTCTGCAGGTTCACTAAGTTTACCAGGCAGAACAATCTCTTCTCTACCACTTTAGCAATTGTTTTTAGCAATTTTTCTCTGCATCATAGGAGCTCTTTTTTTGTTAGTATAAACTGTGTATGCTTGAGGCAAACTATCTGATTTTTTTAAAAAAAATAAGCTTTTCTGCTAACTGCCTGCAGATGTCTGAAAGGTGTCTAAAGAAATATTTTATCTGCCCTTAAAATCTGGATGACATAATTGTTACTGCCTGTGTGCCTTGAAATTCAGAGAGTAGAAATACATATATACATGCCCTTGTGGCTCTATGTGTGTGCATGTAGCATAAATACCAGAAGGGAGAGAAGGTTCATGACTACAAAACAAACTGTTTTCTAGTCTCTATTGATTCACTTCTTCATTTCCTAGTTCACAGGCCTTTTGCTTCTATCTGTTCTGGTGAGGGTTTTCATGGCTCTTCAGCATTTTGCCTATAACATAAGTGCCTCATATAGAGGTGTCTAACCCTTACATGTCCCATATTCTTCTGTTGGGGAGTTTAGTAGCATACATCTAAATGCTGGCCAACAGCAGCTTTCCTCAATTCACAGTGCTATCATAGTTGTGCTGCCAGTATTTTGCAATATCTCAGCTTCTTCCGAACCAGATAGATAGTTAACTGCAGGGGCCAAGTTCACTGCAGGAGCTGCAGGGTGCATACACCAGCTGACTGGGAAGGGTATTTGACTGGTGTTCTCTGAAACTGGGTTGGCTGGAGGCAGGACTGCCATTCAGAAGGACCTTGGCACGGTCTGCAGGGCTAGGCTGCCAGAAACCTCAAGGAGTTCAACAAAGAGAAGCGCTAGTGTCCAGTACCTGGAACAGAACAACCTTGAGCATCAGTATGGACAGGGAACCAGCTGGCCAAGTAGCAACTCCACTGAAAATTATCTTGGCAGTCTGGTGAAGACATTAAACATGAGTCTTGTGCATAGTGAGTTGCATTAGGAAGAGTGTCAACTGGTCAGGAGGAGCAATTATTCCACTCTACACAGCAGTCATGAGACCACATCTAAGGGTGTGTGTCCAGTTTTGCACGCATCCAGAAATGTTAGAAAACTGCAGCAAGTCCAGTAGGGGGTTGGGGGGATGAAACACATGGCATGTGAGGAGAGGCTGTGGAAAGAGATGCTGTTTAGCCTGAGAAAAGAGAAGGCTAAGGCAGGATTTAATGTCAGCCCCCACCTAAAGGAAGGGGGGAGTTACAGAAACAGAGCCAGACCCCTCTCAGATGTGCACTGTGGTGAGATGAGACATAACTGACACAACCTGCAACAAGGGAAGGTTGTATTAGACATTAAGGGAAAAAAAAAAAACAAAACATCACAGTGGCCAGACACGAGCAGGTTGCTTGGAAAGTCTCCCCATCCTTGGAGACTTTTGGAACTTAGCTGGACTGGGCCCTGAGAATCCTGCTATAAATGCAATGTGAGCCCTGCTTTGAGCAGGAGATTGGACTGGATGATCCAACATAAATTTGTCTGTGATTCTATGCGTGTACCTTGTTCATGCTGGAGACATGTCTCCTTGCAGGGTAACAGACTTTGGTACACCTGAACTGGTGAGATCGATCAGCACCTTTTTTTGCAAAGGAACTACAGCTATATGTTGTTATAGAAACTTTATATTGTTAAAGAAACTACAGCTATATCTGTTCTGTTACAGCACATAGCAGAACCAAGAATTCTAAAGCAGTAAGCAGCTGGCATATATTTTTTGTTCTCACCTAAACTTACAGTTTTCCACAGCTTGAACCACTCATAAATGGGGTTTGTACTCTTGGTTTATAAATTTTCTTGAACTTAGTGGCAGAGAAGGAACACCTTGTGAAAGAACATTCAAGCTGTATGTATTGAATCATCGACAAAAAGCATCTAGATTAGCAGCTGAATAACTGTTGTAACTCAGCTGTGTGGATCCCAGTTGTTTGAGAGCCAAGTAAACCTGTGAAGAAGTGGCCAGGGTGATGATAGAATAAGATGGCACAGAAAGCAAAGGTATTAATTTGTGTTAGAGTTGTTCTTCTGTTTCACGTAGCCTGGTTGAAACTTTTTTTCATTGCAAGCACATTTCTTGTATCATCACTACCACTGGTGTTGGCCACCATCCTTCACAACCTGAAGACAGCTAACAAAGAAGGTGCACAGTTTTACAGGACCAGAACAGTAGAGAAGTCACATGCCACAGAAATTACAGGTCCCTCTTCAAGGGACAGTGCATTTAAAGAGGTGGAGTGTAAAGGTAAGAGTGAGAATCAACCATTAAACTGTCTGCATTTAACTGTCTTCATTGGCAGGGTCTTCCCTGTGACCTGGGAAGCTGCAGCTTTTCTGGGAACTCTGAGTCTTCTCTTTTTGCCAGTGTTGTCCCCGGCCACTGTTTCTTTTTCTCCACAGTAGGGAAGAGGATCTGGGCAATTCTGCTGTGAGTTCTTCCACCTCCACAAGCTTTAAGTGAAAACTGGAAGGTGGGGGAATTTATCTGCCTTTGTGTGTTAGCTTCAGAGTTCATTTGGATTAAAAATCAGTCATGAGATAGCGGTCAGCTGCCTTTTCATGCAAATCAATGTCATGGTTTCAACTTAATTATTTTGGTACTGTGGAAATTGTTGCTCTTTTGTTGCAGTAGGTTCTCAAGTTTCTCTGTCTGATCTCTAGATGCCTCAAAAAGTATATGAAAACTGAAGGGTGAAGAGATGTTTAATGTAAACTCTACTAGAATTTTCAGATTTTACCACTGTTGGTTATGCAGTTCTAAAGGTTCAACTTTAAAAATCCTCAGTAACGTAGTCCAGTTAAAATGCAAGGACAGCAAAGAATTTTATGAAACCAGATCAATTAATTCTTGCAGTATATTTCTTTGCAGGTTCACACAGGTATCGCCATGCTTCACAATTATTTTATGTACTGTGTAGGAACCAGAAGTAGGGATTTCCTATCGCTACTGTCAGAACTGACTTTGGAATCTGCTAAGCTTGCTGGCATCAGAAAGCATAGGCTCAAGGGAATAGGGATAATGTGTGGAATGCTGTTAGGGTTGCTAGCTTTAAAGTAGACATTTTGAAGGGAGATATACATACCTACCCAACAAGTCATGTTGTCCCCCTGCTCTCTTGGTTGCTTTCTAGTGGCAGAATTAAAGTGTTATTTAAGAGTTATTTTGAGCTTTTGAAGAGGATTATTCTACATGAAGGGAGGAAAAATAACAACCCTCATCCACTTCGAAGAATGTGGCAGAGGAAAGTGTTTACACAGGCTTATGTCATGCTCAGCTGTACACTAAAACAGCTGCTTGCTCTAATTTAAGACTAAGAACATTGACAGTGTCCACTGAAAACATTGGACCTATTGTGTTAGCAATGGAGATAAGCAATAGCTGGCATCTAGGCTAGTGCTTTCTTTCTTCTCCCCCGGTCCCTTCCTTTTTGTTGGGTTGGGGTTTTATCAAAGGTCTTCTCTATGATCCCAGTTGCAGAGCCTTTTGAAAGCAGTTCCCATTTTCATGCTTTTACACATGTATGCACATGTATGCCCTATTTGACTTGCTTTTCACTATTCCCAAATATTTTGAACCTGAGGCTGTAGAAGATGAGACCGTACTCTCATTGCTTGCTTCCTACAACATCTAACAGAAAAAAAAAAAGGATTCTAAATTGTAATCTTCAGCTTCAAGTATACTTTTCTGTAAGCACAGATTTTTGTTCTAGTGATCCACCAGTTAGTGTGAGGCTCTATTTCTAGAGAAAAGTTAGGAACATAGGTATTCTCTTCAACTATTGAAATCCTATGCCTGATTTTAAGGGCTTGAGAGCTGTCCCCCTTCTTGTGTCTTTGTTCTGTTTGGCAGCTGAGGCCTCTGGAAAATACACCGGCTGGCTTGAAGGGGAACCCTTCTTTGAAAATGCTGAGTTGACAGAACTTTTAAGCAGAGGGCACAAAGCTCAAATGAGTATACTCCATCCAAAACTATTAACTCATCATAAGAAACTGGATTCTTATGACTGAAAAACTAACTTCTGCATCTGTCAAACTCATTATATATATATATATATATATATATATATATAAAGAAAAACCTTCTTAGAAGTACTTTCCTTTCTTTGTGGGAAGGCAGCAGTGGCATGCTACCAAAATTCATCCAAACTTAAATGGACCCGACAGCCTAAAAAAGGAGAAGTCCTGCTTCCCTCATCCCTTTGAAGCACCTCCACTGCTTTATTTTATGGGTTAGTGAAAAGAAAATCAGCTGTAGTCAGGGTGGATCTCCATGGTTCACCAGCCAAGACAATCCCAGATTCTTATTCCAACACCAAAATAAGGTCTTTATTTCTGAGGAAACTTGAGTGACAAGGGAAACCAATCTTTTTCACTTCTGCATATGTAGGTAAAGTAATAAGGAGAACAGATAAATGACACCAAATTTATTAATATACTAGTTTCACTACCCTCAAACTGTGCAGCGCTAAGTTGATATGTGTGAGTATTCAGAGATAGAGGTGAACAACTGTCATTTAAATCATGTAGATATGTCTGTGGATAGGACATGGACAGAAAGATATTTTTGTTAACAGCATTGGTTATTAGCTTATCAAATCTTTATGTCATTGTAGCATATTGTATGTCATCTTCAAGGGGAAAAAAAAAAAAGAGATGCAAAATCTCTGTACAGCAGAACAAGAGAAACTTAGCTGGTGCTCTCAATTTTGTATAGTGGGCTTGTTGCACAAGATGCCCTCAAAGTGTTTTGGGGTTTTCTGATTCCTCTAAAGTTTTTCTAGTATGAGTGGTGGTTTGGGGATTTTTTTCTTTTGAGAATCATTTTTTGCATGAGTTATTTTACTTTCCAGAAGCTAAGATAGGTAGAAGAAGCTCCAGTTGATGAGATAATTTATACAGCAAATGCAGACAAAATCTGTAGAAAAAAAAAAAGGAGACCATAAGGTTAATAGATACTGAAGAATATATTAACAATTTAGAAGAATTCCTGAAGGTCCAGGTGTTTCTACATCTTGTTCTCAAAGGTATTGGAAATAACAAAAGCGGTAACACCAAAACCAGTTTCTAGTGTAACTCCAAGGGGCAGCCTTCAGTTTAATACATAACTGTGAACAGTCTTAATAACTACAGACTGTCCCATTTGGAAACTGCAAATCATTTCTCAGAGAGAAGGAAAACTCAGAGCTTATATGGAGTGGATAATGCTGACCCACATAAATTCTCTCTTTCTCCCAATCTTACCTCCTCCAGCCCTGTTATACATAGCCTATTACAATCAAATGTTCATTTTTTTATGGAAACATTTTCTCCTGGAGACATAACAGAAGAGCTCAGGGAATTTGAGGAAAGGTGTAGGGTTGTTTTTTTTTCTTTTTCAAAGGTTTGTTTTGGGGGGTTTTTTATCTCAAAGAAGAAAACAGAAACAAAGGACTTAGAATAGAAATAAAGGAACTAAAGGAACTCTTGCCTGGAAGGACCCACATTTCTCCTGAGTTAACATGCAAAAAATGTTTTTCAGAGGCAGTTATTTCTAATTCAAGATCTGTGCAACAGTTTATTTAAAGAGATTGAAATGGGGATCAAAGACCCTAAGCTGAGAAAAAGGTAATGATTAAGATGATTGTGATTTAGATTTAAAGAAGTAGGTTTTTTTAATTGCCAAGTTGTTGAGCAGAGTCAAACAAGGCTGTACCGTTTAGAGGCAGGAAAAAACAACCTAAGTAATACTTAGTCTAGTTGCTACTGTTTTTACAAGAGATTAAGCTACTTGCAAAAACCTGTAAGTAGTTACCAAAAATATCTAAAGAAAACCAAACACGCACAATGAAGAGAGGTTCAGGAATACTTCATCAGACAGGGCTGCAGCAATGACCAGGAGGGTCTCTGTCCAGAGGCGCTCCAATTGGAGTGCACACTGGTGCACAAGTTAGATGTGATATTTGCCTGAAGTTAAGTGGTTGGAAAGCAAACTCTATGAGTCTGGAGACTCTATCCAGTGGAAAGGTAGGTGCCTATGAAGGCAGAAAATCAGTTCCCAGATGTTTTTTGAAGGTATAGGAAAACAGAATCTAAAATGAAGTTCTCAAAAATAATTTCCCACTGCTGTCAGGTCATATGTGTACCTCTTTTGCTTACACAAAACTTCAAAGAACTAGTGATCACCTACAACTGAACATGATGGAGAAAATTTAAAAAATGTAAGACCAATATTACTTTAGCTATCATGAAAAAGAAAATTAATTTCTTGCTTGTGCCCATATTGTAAGGAAATATATAAGGGTCAGAGGTAACACTTATAGAAAACTTAGAATGTTTCTGTTTGTTTACTTTTGTGTGGTTGTACTTCATGTTATGTTTACAGGACCTTAGTGTTTAAAGTCAAGAACCAGTAATCAGGCTATCAGGATGAACTGCTGGGAAAAGAAACTCCACTTCTAATACATGCATTTTAAAAAAATCATATCCTTCCATATAGGAAAGAAGTGCATGTTACAATGTTGTCCTTGGTTCAGCAGTAGCAGCCATTTAAACTTTAAACCACGACAAATGTGTTGATGATCATTTGAAGGAAGGTACTTACTATAGTGGTTTATTACATTTATCCTTGTGATGGACTTCCATTTCTTATAAGGGGTGAACATAGATGAATTTTTTAACTCTTATAGACACTATCAAAAATGAAGACGTTTTATGATGTAAAGATGCATGAGGTAAAAAAATTTGCAGCCACATGGCAGCATATTTGTACATAATAGCACAATAAAAACAGGATTATCCTGTGAAGTTTTACCTTACTTCTGTAAGACAATTACCAAGTATTAAAAAAATAAACAAACAGGAGACATTTCCAGCTCTAAATCTCAGAGCTCCAGGATGGAGCAGGTCAGGGGGGAAGGAGCTGATGGATCAGAATGGATCAGATGAAATCCACAGAAAGTGCAGAGCAGATTCTTGCAGAGACTGAAAGCTGCAGAATGCTCAGGGATCCTCCAAACAAAGCAGACCAACTGGTTCTTTAAGGGAAAGGCCCTTCCAGTTTGAACCATTTGCTGTTACTCACTGGTGCTGGCATCTGGACAGAGTATCCCTCCCTCATACATTCCTTTCTCACTAAGATATATAATTATTCCTTTACATGTTGTCATAGTTGTAAGCTCCTGACTCAGATTTCTTAAATACCATCTAAGACAACTGTGTGTTCCCTTTCTCAGAAACAAGGGTCAGGTATAGCCTGGAAGGAGACACAGTTGCTCTCCCCTCTTTTTCCCCATGCTAGCTGCTCTGTGCTCAAGCAGACAGATAACTCTTTTCAAGAGGAGGTTTTATAAAGATTTCTTATGATGCAAATTTTTTCTCAATAAAAAAATATGTCTTTTGGACTTCAGTGGCACTTTGTGTCTGTTCCTCTACTGCTGTGGAGTCAGGTGGTTGCTTCTTTTGATCCAGAATGACACAATTGGTCCCCATTTGCATTGGTAAGAGTCACTGCATTCATGCGTACTGCTGCAACGCTTTCAGGCTTTGTGAGACCTGAGAGCAGCCTGTTACCAAGTCAGCCTTTTTTACCTTATCTCTGCCATTACATAATCTGGACTGTTGTGGGCAACCCCAGTCTAGTGATACACAATGAAAGTGGTCAGGGAGGAGTGTCCACCATTCAGCTGTGCAAGCAGATGGTGCTGTGGTGGAAAACACACACTCAGCAAGAATCTGATCAATAAGCTACATCTTGTGAACCAACCACTCAGGGATGCAACATTATCCTTGTATGTAGTCATAAGATAAGCGTATCAATAACGGACACTATGTTCACGTTGCTGTGTTGTCTGATACACACCTCTCTGCAAATGTGGAAGGCGCGAGTCCTCTCAGTTTTTACTCAGGCTGGGGAGACAGTTGATCTAGTTCTTTGTAATTCCTGACAGAACAGGGGCAAAGTCTTTTATATACCTTTTATTGTTTTGCTTTTTAGTCATCAGAGAGCAAGAAAAAATAAAATAGTTCAAAAAGTAATTATACATGTATAATCAAAACAAAATTTCCTGACATACTTCAGTTATGCTGGGGAATGAACCAAATTTAGTTGCTGGACAATCTGAATTATTATTTTTTTAAATTGTTCTGTCCTAGCACCCTTTTCTTTCCTGTTTTTTCTGGCAGGTATATTTGTATTTGGGGCTCAAGCTTGACCTGTAGAGTTGGAAATCGTGTGCACCTGTGGCATGTCACAGACTGAGTGGTTGAGGTTGGAAGGGACCTCTGCAGTTCACCTTGTCCAGCCCCCCCTGCTCAAGCAGGGCCACCCAGAGCCAGTTTTCCAGGACTGTTATCAGGCAGCTTCTGATTATCTCCAAGGATGGAGACTCCACGTCCTCCCTGGGCAACCTGTGCCAGTGCTTGATCACACTCACAGTAAAAAAAGTGTTTCCTCATGTTGAGAGAACCTCCTGTGTTTCAGTGTGTGACCATTGCCTCTGATTCTGGCATCACTGAAAATAGCCTGACTCTGTCCTTTTTGCACCCTCCCTTCAGGTATTTGTGTATATTGATAAGTTCCCCGCTAAGCCTTCTCTTCTCCAGGCTGAGTCCCAGCTCTCTCAGCCTCTCCTCATAGGAGGGATACTCCAGTTTCTTCATCATCTTTGTGGCCCTTCACTGGTCTCTCTCCAGCTGTGGCCTCACCAGTGCTGAGCAGAGGGGAAGGATCACCTTCCTAGACCTGCTGGCAACACTCCTCCTCATGCAGCCCAGGATACCATTGTCCTTCTTTGTGACAAGGGCACTTTGCTGGTTCATGTCATTGCTCATTAGAAATCTGTTGGGTTTTTTCTCTAAGCGTGCTACAGAGTAAAATTATCTATCTAAAGTTTTTTTATTTTACTATTGGAAAATGTTGGTTTGTGTGTTTTTCATGATTCTTAGACTGGCTTTGGGGCACTGTTCCAAATTTCTTCGCAATTCATTTACGTACAGTTCTTTTGATCACTAAAATGGCATGTAAAGTCCTTTTCAAGATCTGAAACTTAATGTTAAGTACCGTTGCTCAAAAGCCAGTTAATAGCTGTTCCCTACATAGAAAAAAAAGGAAGTATTTGCTTCTGTTTTTCAAGTGGTATTTTTTATACTTACAGTCTTCCTGTATGGGAAAGGGAAACTGGGCTTGTTGGGCTTTCTTACAAAGGTTTTCTTGAATTAGTGTATTTTAATTAAGGCATCATTAGAAATCTGTCGGAAGAGTTTTGCTAGCTTTCAAGACCATTTCTAATTGCACTGTATTAATGCTAACATTTTGAAAATGGGCATCTCCTTCCTTATGGTTACTTTTTAATTTCACTGATGTATGCTCTGTTTTAAAAGCTATGATTATGAATGAGGTACAGCAAATAATTATCTAAATAGATTAATTATGACAGAAAATTATGACAGTTATGTCATTAGAAATTCTAGGGTTTTTGAACGGCACAGTCAGATGGAAAAGCACAGCAAGTAAAACTGCATCAGGTTTTTAAATTTATATTCTTTTCATAGAATCCTAGAATGGTTCGGTTTGTGAGGGACCTTCAGGATCATTCAGTTCCAACCCCCTTGCCATGGGCAGGGACACCTTCCACTAGACCTGGTTGCTCAAAGTCCCATCCAGCCTGACCTGGAACATTTCCTTGTTTACTTCCTTGAACACTTTTCTCCTATCCTGTATAGGTCCTTCTTACTAAAAAATCAGAGACTGTGGGCCCACGTCTGTGACATGTACATGATAAAGGGAGTACAGTTGTAGCAAAGGTTATTCTAGTCAAGGTCTTCAAAAAGGAATTGGGCAAGACTGAGTTGGAGTCATGAATATTAGGAGTGTACAATCACCTCTCTGTGTTGAGCAGAGGTTTTGTTACCATTTCTCATTAGGATGCCTGCAAGCATTTGCTGAGGCCGGTCTCAATCATGGGTCTGACTCTGCTTGTTCTAATTTTCAGATTCAAGAGTTCCCCGCTGGAATTTGTAGCACAAGGCAGTGTCTCTGTACTCCAAATTTGTCTAGAAGTTGGCTAGCCAGTTTTGTCATCTGTAACTTCGAAAGTGTCACATTGTGCTTGGCTTGGGAAGGTTGCTTCATTGATTTCTCATTCAAGTAAAGGCAGAATTCCTTAAAAATTGTTACAAGTTAAGTGTTGAGAGTGTTACACAGTTTTTCATCTAGGTTTCTGTTTTTCCTGGGCAGAGCCGTTTCTCTTAGGCTTTGAAAATGAGCAGCTGAGAATTTCAATTGTTTGCGTACACCTAAAATAGATTATTTCAGTTGGTTTATGGTACCAAATAAGAGTTAAGTCTCCAACATTCATTTTGATTGTGGGAAAGTTTTCTTCAGTGGTTTGCATGGGCCCAGTAAATTCCTAGTGATCATTTAATGTTCCAGCAACAATTTGAATCAGCATTTTTTCCTTTTTTTTTAATGCTGTTTCTATTTAATTAATTAGAGGAAAACTTTATATTCTTTCTCATTAAAATAGAAACTCTTTTCATTCTCTTTCATTTTGTTCTATTTGTTGAAACGTTACTGGCAGATCCTAAGAACAGGTGTGGTGTAATCAAATGAAACTATTTCAGAAGCTAAGCCTCAGGAGAATTATGCAGTGATAGTTCGCCAAAAAAAAAAAAGAGTAAGATTTGAGAATAAATTTTTGCAAGTTTAACGTCCCTGGGAGGTGAAACTTAAGAAAATCATGTTGCTTGTTTAGAATCTTCTCCCCAGAAATCCATGATATACTCAACTATTCTGTATGATTATTTGAAAATCAGGTGATGTATTCATATTGATTGAGGGAATCTGCACTAGGGATCTAAAGAAAACATTGTAGGACTTGCTATTACAGTAATTCCTGTCTTCAGTCTGTTGACTGTAGTAAGATCAGTGAGAGCAATACCATATGTATACATTTTTTTCTACTGCATCTATCAGAACAGATGAGGAATTGGATGGGAAACAGGTTTTAGAAATACTCTTGAATATTTATGTATGTGATAAATCAAGTCCTTTATGCGTGTATGTGCGTGTGTGAAGAACTACTGGGCTTTTCCATGCTACTTGTCTAAATGACTTTTCATTATTTTCTTAATACAACATGTAAGCTGGTATTTTCTGTGTGGATGCTGAGTGTTTCTTGTAGACTTGGATGTCACTTAGACTTAGGTGTCAAATTTGTGCTTTGCAGACAGCATGCTCCAAGAATACTTCATAAGAAGCAGTATGTACTGCTGCAGTTGAAACTTGAACATAATTCTACTGAAAACGAGCTGGTTTAGTACTCCGGAAAACTTCGTAAGAAAATGTGGCTCTGTTATACCTATGTTTGCTTTCAAAAATTTGACAGTTGAAGAAGCATTGTGCTGTCGTGAGAGTGCAGTCACATGGGAAAGTGCAAGACAATGTTTTCCATGTGCCACAATACAGTACTAGAATTTTTTTTTCTTTTCTATTAACTGAACCATAATAAGAAACATTTGTATTTAGAGGTGGTTTGTTGTTTGGGATTTTTTTTTGTTCCTGAAAGTGTGGTGAACAGATTTTGGTTTTATAATAATTTATAGAAGTTCATATTTCTGAATAGTCTGATTTAATTTATAAATAAAAAGTGGGGAGTTTTTCTAAATTACGTAATGACAAATATTTTGGAGATAAAAGCTGCATTTGTGTTAGCTACTATTATCTGATTTAACTTAGTCAAAAGGATACTGCTGCTGAAGGAATTGATTTCCTATGGTAACATCAGAACGCATGTATAATATTCAATTACATGTTACCAGGGATCATGGTTATCTATGTCCATCTTGCCAATAGCATACTAATAAAAAACCAGTACAGTAGTGACTTACTGTGTTGCTTACTTAAAGCACCAACCAAGTTTCAGGTAAGTACTGTGTATTCAATGTATTCAATAGGACTGTAGTGTGACGGTTTATCTGTGCACCAGCCATTACTAATTTTGAAGTGGTGTTTTGAAATGGCCATGTTTTTTTCCTGCTTGAGTCAGTCATGACACAAGTGGTAACATTTCATGATCTGCAAGTGTAGAGAAGTGGGGGGTTTTTCACGTTTAAGGGTATCCATTCTGACCTGCTAAATATAGTGGCAGTGCATTGCCCCTCTTGCCTAGGCAAACAGGAGCTTTCACCTGGATCTTCAAAGTAGCAGAAGGATGAATGCCTAAATACACCTCAGGGGGAGTTTCTGCCAGGTTATGAATGGCATTCCAAAGTCCACAAGAATTTACATTTAGATTTTAATCTCAAATATTTACACAGGCCTTTGAGAATGATCAGAAAATACTGTTGACCATATCCAGAATAAACATTTTATACTGTAAAGTGAGAAAACTATGAATAAGTGGTTCTTTAGTAGATCTTGTTTTACAACAGCAACAAGTATAGATTTTTTTAATGAAGTATTCTGATAATTTAAGTCCCTTACAGTTTATCCTTATTTAAATGTTACAGCATGAAAGAGAGCAGCTTGGTCATTTTAAATATACCTTGATTGTTTACTGCAGCAGGGTATCTTCTGTGAGGTTATGTTTTACAGCCATTTTCATAAGAGGAAATGAGTGATTTCATATTTAAGTTGTAATATTCCCCGTTTCTATAACGGCATAAATACATCAGTGTCGTAAGAACACACATTCTTGAAATGATTGTTTATTTGAATCAATAAAATTTTTAAGTTCTTAATAACTTACTGATTTAAATCCTAAATGCATTTGGAGGGGAGGAGGGCATGTCAAGAAATACACAGCTAAACTGTCCAGTCAAACTACAAAATTGATAAATATAATCTGTGTTATTACAAATACATCTGCTCATTAATTTTTCAGTGCAGCAGCCTTTCATCTGGAGATACTGACTCATTGAAATGAGAAGTTTTTAAGAATCCAAGAAAACTTAGAAAAGTGTTTCCCAACAAAATTGCCTAAATGCGCAGCCAAGGAGAGCTTCCAAGGCAGACGGTCGGAGCACTCATCTGGGAAATTCAGATTTTTCTCTGCCTGGTTCTCAGTCAAAGGGCAAAGCGAGATCTCTTTTTTCCCAGAGGACCAGCAGGACCACCAAACTCGCTGGATTTGCAGGAATTCTTTCTCTGTTTTGGGTAGTAAGTATAGGCTTAACTCTGATGTATCTTGAGATAAAATATACATACTGGTTTTTTAAGCACATGTATCTTAAAAATCTTTCCTGCTGGAAGACTGAACAAACACAGCAGCACTTCATAGTGTTGTCTCATCTTACTGTCCAAACAGAAAATGAAGGTCACTCTATAAAGAAAAATCATCTAAATCCATTAAAAACAGACAGTCTTGGCTCACTTGAGCTGATATTGCTAAAATGCTTATTCCCTCAGCACAAGGAGGAATAACCAGGAAATAACAAGGTCAGATATTATGCTTTTTCATCTAGAAAGTTGCTAGAAAACACTTTCAGCCTCAGCTAGTTTCCTCCCAGAATCACAACCAACATGCCCAGGGCCTTCACTTTGGAAGGGGTGGGGTCTTGGCCCCTGTGCTGCATGGCTGGATGTTGATGTGTTGTACTGAGTTACGTGCTGTACTTCCATACATGATCCATAGTCACAAGCGCTACTACTACTGTATTAAGTATCATAACAAAGGGCAGGAGGGAAAAAGACTGTTCTGGACTTGATTCTTACAGAGAAGTTAGAGAATAAAAATAGCAAAAAAACACATCTGTGCAGTGATGTAGAATAATTAGGATACATTTCTCAGGAGGAGGGTATGGGTATTAAACCTAGAGGTATATTAAGAGAGGATACAATGAAAAGATACAAGAGCGTTCCTGTTTCTGAATCTTAGGAAAAATATAGCCCTATATAAAACTACCATATAAATAAGGTCTCAAGTAAGTCTTGTATGAGAAACTGAATAAAAATAAAAAAGTTATGTTCCATATAAAGGATAGTTACAAAATTCCTTGACCATAGAAAATACTAATTCTTATAAACGGAATATCTCTTAGGAATTCTGTTGAAATAAATAGATTCCTAAAATGGGGATTCATGTCTTTATTTGACATTTGTCCCAACTCCTCATCAATCTTTTCAGGCAAAGCTAGAGTCAAGTCACAAAAATCATTCTTCTATTTATCTCTGCAGTTTAATCATTTGCAAATTATAATTCTTACTGGTAGTGTTCATAATAATCTACTTGTGCAAGCATGTGTACCTTCCACTCAATGCATTTTCCAGTTGTGTGTGTGGCTCATTTAGGAATTGCAGAAATAATTCATGCGTTGAGTATTCTGTGGAAGTTTTACAAAATGTTTGCCTTGCCTTCATGCAGGCATATATAGAAATCAAGATAGTGCCTACATTCTTCTCATAGAATCATAGAATAGTTAGGGTTGAAAATGACCATCAGGTTCCAAACCCCCTGCCATGGAGCCGGACACCTCACACTAAACAATGTCACCCAAGGCTCTGTCCAGCCTGGCCTTGAACACCGCCAGGGATGGAGCATTCACAACTTCCCTGAGCAACCC
>JANHGB010048851.1:0-11544 GCA_026283785.1 Coracopsis vasa
TTGAGAGGTTTGGGCTTTTTCCCCTTGGAATATACAGAAATTTCTGCATTTAAAACACCTTAGAGCAATCCTGCAGCTTTCCTCTTTAATTCTCTGGTGAACTCAAGATGGCACTGTTGCCCTGTAATTGTTGGGAATTTCCTTTGGTCTATGGATACATCCATACAACATTTAAGAACTGATTTTAATATCTTTTTACCTGCTTTGTTTCAGAAAAATCATCAGTGTGTTGCTGTAAGATGCTGATTTTCTTGAGGTACAGATGCTTTAGTACTTAATTCAGTGTAATTCTCCAATTTGACGTTTTCCATGTTTCGTAAATATAGTTGAATCAAAGTCCTGGTTAACAGTTACACTTCTATGAATAAGAAACGCTACAGAGAGTGCAAACTGTATCAATCACAATGGCAGGAATAGATGGAACAGCTTAAGTTACAGCTGTAGCATTGAGCTATTTTAGCTGCTTTGCAATGTCTTCTTGAAGTATTATCACTCCAACATGATAAATGCAGTGTTACTTCAGGTTTTGGAAACCAGACCTTCCTACCACATGTGTCAAACACAGGGGAAGGCATCCTGGAGATGGTCTTTGTTCTCTCTCAGGATTTTTGCTTTGGAATCCTGAAATCCACCTTTTCCTACAAAAGCATAATTGCTTTTCCCAGAGCACATTGCAATTGCATTCAGGATGTAATTTTACAGCTTAAGCCTTGCAGGGTGATAATAATGGTGTACACTGTTGAATGCTGTGAGATAAATTCATTAATGTTTAATATAAATATCAGGAATTTTAATGATGTGTAGCTGTGGGTACACAAATGGTAGAAGTCACCTCTGAAGTTACAGAGGTTTATATGTGTAGAATGTAATCTAGCTAAAGGATAGACTGGAGGGAAGCTGCATCATCCTTGAAAAGCATGGACCAGATCCCTGATTTTCAGCCTTTGTGTGTGACCTTGACCAAGGCCCTACCCCGGGCCTTGGGTTCCCATCTGTAACAGACTCCTCACAGAGCGAGCTCAGAAACAGCACTGGGAGCCAGCACTTGGGTGCAGCCACTTTGGTCTCCTCCTTTGGGCAGCTCTGCATGAACTAGGGAATGGAATTTACTGGGAAAACAATGGTGAGTTACCAAAGTCATTTATTTACTGATAAGCCTGGTCAGTGTCCCCTCTGCAGCCAGGTGACCAGGCCATTCCATAAACAGTGTGAAAGTGCTGGCCAGCTGGGCAGATAAAATGCTTAAAGGAAATCAGACTTAAATCTAGAGGACCATGAAGCTGCTTCCTAAACAATAAATATCAATAGGTTGTTTAATCCATACTATATCATTGAGCAGGTGGAGAGATAAATCCCTCTGGAACAATTATAAATGCCTGATCATAGGGAATTTCGCATTTTTGCCTTTACTGTCGGTGAGTAACCCAGGAGGAAGTGATCTGATCCTACTAATGGCACAAGCCAGTTCACAGGCACTTACTGCAGGATTCAATCTCATGCAGTTTCCTGCAGATATGAGAAACAACGCAGAGGAGAAGCTCCTGCTGTTGCTCTTGTCTTCATCTGAAAGGGAGAGACTGCTCCTCACGCTGCTGGTCACCTTCAACACACGTGTACCTCTCGCTGTGCTGATAAAGATGAAGCCCGTTTCCCAGTAAGCAGTGTTTGTAGCATCCATAGTCCAAAAGACAGTGACAGCATTTGGGCCGTGTCTTTGTCTTATTCTTCCCTTGTGTAATTTGTGTGAAACCAGAGGAATCCTAGTGGCTAAAAACCTGTTGTATCAGTGTAGAAGCCTGCCCTAAGAGCCTGCTTAATACATGTTTCACACTGTGGAAGACTTTGGCCTAATTAAGGTTACGCACAGTATAATCCACATCAGGTATTAGAAGCGTGTTTTATTTATATCTTTACCTTAAAAGTTAGCTGAAAGTTAAATATTAATCTTTACAACTTTAAAAAGCTGCACAGGCTGATAGTGTAACACCACATGCTGTTATACTGCTTTTCTGTTCAATCTTGCTTTCAGACAGCTCAGCAGTGCCGCGACGTTACTATACTAGAGGCAACAGCACCTTTATCTGGCATTGTTTTGGAGGCAAAGTGCACGTCTGAGGCTCAGCTGCCATGGAAGAATGAAGCTTTGTTGGGGATAAAACCCCTCTGAGTCTATAAAATGGACTCATGCCAGAGTTTTATGCTATAAAAGGAAAAGAAGGTCTACAGAGACACCTGAAGTTACCTCCACACGGCCTCAGTTTTCAATGTAGGCTCATTCTGGGTAAGGAAACATATTTCTGGAGACTTTTGGCTGGTTAACTTTCATTTGTGACTCGTTTCATTTCTGACTGATGCAGGATGCTTGTTGCTGGGCTACCTGGTTCAAGCAGAGGTAATTCACAGGCCCACTTACACCGCATTGTTCACCACTGTGAATACATTGTTGGTCTCAGCGCATCATGTCTACTTCCTTGGCAACTGAAATGCTGACTTGGACACGACATGCAGTGAGTAATAACTAATAATACAGCTTCCACTGTCACCTTTCATATCTCATTTTTTGGTGGTAAAATGAATGCAACAAGCAGATTTATGAGGAATGTGGCAGGTACTTGGCAGGTACTTAGCAGGTACTTGAATACTTGACTAGAGTTTTGGGGTTTTTTTCCATCATTCATCCTAACCTGAAAACCTTTTGTTTGCAAGGACAACTGCTAAATGCTTTTGTACTGTTTAACCAGCCTTTTTAGCAGGCCCTGCTCTTGCAAGGTCAGCAGAAGCCAGCATATCCACAACACAAAGTGTTGCAGGTGTTTGTGTCAGTCAAAGCCCCAAGGACACAACAGGAGCCCAGTGAAGCCAATGACAAGCTTTCCTTCAAATGCAGTGAATCCCTGGCTGGGCTTCAGCTTCATTAATATCAGACATTTGTGAATGCCTGTTTGCTGTTTGGGGAGGGAGAGCATTGCCAATGGCATAGCAGGAACAAGCAATCCATCTTCCTCAGCAGAAGTGAAGACAAGCCAGTTCAGGTAGAGCTCTTGATCTTGGCTTCCACCAAACCAGACTTCCCTTGGCAAGAATTGAGTTAGGAGCTGTCAGACCCCCCTGGACTTGTATCTGGTATTAGGGAACAGCGAATGCATGGGTTTTTTTCTGCTCATAAGACATTCCATCATCCAATTGCAAACAGCAGCAATATTATCTACCTGAACTCTCAGCTCTCCCTAGATCAGCAGGGACCACTCCAGTGACCCCAGAGCTAGTGGCTACTTAGGTCATGCAGGAAGTTCAGAAGACCTTTCCTGACAAATGCAAGTGTTAAAGTCACTGAGTGCTGATTGCCAAGTAAAGCCTCTGCTGGCTACTACTAATCAATCTTTAGATGCCACTAGGGAAAGATAAATATGGATTTTATGGCACTTGGATGATAACATAAACAAAGCCATCAGAGCAAATGGCAGATCGTGACTGATAATGGTTTCCTGGGAGGTGAAGCAAATGCCTCCTATGGCAATGATCCACGTAATTAGCTTGTACTGGATTATAAGGATTTTGTGGTTGCAACTAAAAGCAGGAGGAAGCATCAGCATTAAAGAAAATTATATCATCAAAGAAGTAGTCAGTTGGGAAAATAGCCTATTTTTATGAGAATTATTACAGACTTGCCTTTAGGGCACATTTAAGTCTTTCTCCCAGGTAAACTGAACACTAGGAAAACCTCACCATTGTGCTAGCTCCTAAAGGGACAAGTGCGATCAGAGAACTGCTGCTGTGTGATGCAAAGGGATGCGTCTAACTTTAAGGCAGGCCAGGGACTCACTCTCATCAGGTGTAAGGTCATTTGTCATCAATCTTTACGCAGTCAAATTCAGCAAGGTGATGAGCAGAGATGAGCAAGGTGAGCAACCAAGAACGTGTCAGTGAATTCCTGTGTAAGATACAATGAGTCAAATTCCCTTCTCTAAATTACCCACTGTTTTTCAAAGCCAAATTCTGGTCTCAGTGCTTGAGGTCTCAAGATGAAACTGGAAGCTACAGGGGTGACCTCACCTCTGTGCAAAGCCACGTTCAGTGGAGCTCTACGTGTTATCAAGAGGGGAAAGGGCATGAAACTGTACTTTCTAGTTACTGATCGTAAGTAAGGGACTGAAATCTGGACCCTGCATTGCCTGATCCCAGGGAATTTCCCTGGGCAGGGCCCTGGGAGCAGTGTTTCAGAGGCTTAGAATGGAATTTATGTATGAACAACCACAGCCTCCACTTGTGCGTGTTTTTAACCTCCTCCTGTGTTCATTTTGCTGCCTCCCGTTCCGGCTCCATGGCAGACTCATCCTGTCACTGCTGCTAATTTGCACTTGCTGCTGGCATGGCCGTGGGTGAAAGCAGACAGATGAGTATTGGCAAGGAGCAGAGAGCTGATCACAGCCTTGGACGCGCGATCCTCTGCTTGTGCTCCAGGGAATGAGCTCAGCTGAATGACAGAGCTCAGCTTTGGGGTTGTGCCAGGCAGAAACCATGAGTTTTGTTTCCAAATCTGACACTACAACAACTTCTTACATGGAATCCTACAGCCTGGCTTAGGCTGAGCAGATGTCTGATGGTCACTTGCTTTTTTAATCCTGGTTTTTACAGCTTAGATTCCACCTTCAAAGCCACTTTCTGGTTGTGAGATAGCACTTGCTGGAGGTCAGTTCTAAGTTCAGCATTATTGCAATGGTTTGCAGTGTTTGCAAAGTGGCCTGTTACATCTGCACTGCCTCTGCTGCACGCAGAACTCGGTCAGAAATGGGAGTTGTTCCTAAAGGCTTGATGCAGGTCCTGCCCCTGCATCCCTTCCTAAGCTGTGTCTCCATATCCTCAGCTTGGGCAAACAGCCACCTTTCTCAAAAAAACCCATCCCAAAACTCCCCAAAATATCTTTATAAAGTGGGATTGAAGGAATTACTGTGCTGTGGTGAAGCATTTTCATATCTGTACATGCTGAATAATGCTATTTAACTCTTAACTTTGGAGTTGTTAGTGGACGTTTAAAGATAATACTGTATGTAACTAATTAGCACTGGTACAAAGTTGGAGAGACTGTATGTTTTGTATGCATTTATTCTTGCTACTATCTATAAGACGCTGTCAGCTTTAGCCCTAGCCCAGTACCAGGCTGTGAACAAGGATCTTGTAGTGATCTCACAGTAAAATCACCAATAGCTCTCTTACAGAGAATCAGAAGCATCAACAAGGAAAGCAGTGAATAAAATCATGTCTTTGCAATGGTAAGGACAGCTTCCAGCATATGCAAACACAGAACTATCTTCTACTCTTCTTTTTAGTAACCAAACAGAACAATCAGCCTCTTCCCCCATTTCCAGGTTCATTGTAAGAGCATTGTATTGGAAGAACAGTAGCTGCTCACTGCTTTAATGCCAGCAGAATTCCTTATCATGCTGTAAATCATGTTTGTAAATCATGCCATCCTGTTTCAGCCTCAGCAGTGCTGAGCACCCAGTCTCAGCACTGCATCTCCCTAACCATAAGCAAGACATTTAAGACCCCTGGTTCCTTTCCTGCCTTTGGTCAATAATCAATAATAACAAATGCATGAGAAGCACGTCAGACATTTTCCACCTTTGATGTTATTCTAAGGAAACTCATTTCTGGGACTTGCATTACCAGGCAGTGAGGGTTTTGAAGGATGGATCTAGTAGAAACAAACCCACGCTGATATCTTGTCTTTGCCCAGCTACTGGGTCCTTCCCAACGCACCAATGCAGGCCACTAAGTAAACTGCTCTGTGGCAACATCTACTCTTCTAGTGGTATTACTTCAGTTAATACCAGCTTCTAACTGACTGACAGCCTTACTTCCTCCACCGGAGAGGGAGTTCACTCTGAATTAACAGGATGAGCCTGTCTCTGTATGTACTGGGTGCTTTGCATCCTCATGGAAAATGCTCAGGTTAGTGTCATTCTTGCTTATTTGTTTTAGAAAGTGGTTACTTCTTCAGAAAAGAGGAAGGATAATTTTAGGTGATCTTATGCAGATTACTGAGGACTTATCGAATGATCATATTTGATATCTTTTCCTCTTGTTTTACTATGTCTGAGCATGGGAGTCAGAGAGCCTGTTTAAACAGCAGTTTATTGACAGATCCTTGGGGTTTCATTGTCTGGGATGGTGAAAACATTAACCCTAATTCAGCATTGTTGGAAGCACAGGATTTCCATGGAATTGCCTTTGCAAAGCAGGAGTTAAAAGTGAGCATTCTCCTTTAGTCCCCATTTCACAATCACTTCTTCCTCTGTGAGTTCAGAGGAAACACACCTTTGTGCAAATTTTGGGCCAAATATCATAATAAAAAGTCCATTGCCCCTTTCAGCTGTTGGGTTTGGGTCACCTCTTTGCAGGATGTTACTTCTTTTCTATTGATCCTCATTAAGGTTTTATTTATCTACTTCTGAAACATTCCCAGTATCTGGACCTGAGTGACTGTGACTGCTCTTGCCAGCACAGTGGCAGCCAGGGGCCAGCAGAGCAGGGCTGAGGTATTGAGGGATGAGACAGCTTCCCCATGACCCAAAACCTTTCTGTTCCTGCTGGCTGGGTATCAGAAAAACAGGAGGCAATTCAGGCAGGAGTCTTTGATGTGAGAATCTTTGAGTCAGGGTTAAAGTTATATCAATGCCACAGCTTCTAATGATCAACCTCTGAGCAACTCAATTTGTCCTTGAGATTATCTGTGATTTTTTTCTTTCATCTCCCTTAGAGCACCTGTGAAGGACAGGGGATTCCCAACGGAACCCATCCTTTTGAACAAAATCTATCCTGCTAAAAGCTCCACATAAATGCCTTTCCCCCACTCCCCTGTGGATGAGTCTTCCAAGTTTCAGGCCTGGGTGCCATCAGCAGGATGATGGTGTGAGTGCTCAGCAGCTCTGGGGCACATCTGCCATACGTCAGGCACTGAGGAACTAAGAGGCAAGTTGCTGATGTATGTAAAGCTTTGCTCTTTGATTGTAAGTGCAGGAGGAATCCAGCCCTGTGGGAGCCGTTACTGTGGCCTGGGCTGTGTACAAAGTCCTGCCTTTTTGATTTAGAGTGTTATTTGTTTCCAAACCTCTTTCCCCACCATCCCTCATTTCTACTTTCCCTGGGGATGATTCAGTGGAATACAGCCACGTGAGGATAACACCCATCCAGCAAACACACTTGAGGACAGACTTTAAACTGAGCGAGTGTTTCATCCCTTCCTGAAGAAGGATGTTCTTACAAAGCAATACCCTCATGTTAGTTACAAATAACACAGCTTATTAAGAAGTCATTTTAGCTAAAGAGAAACTTGCAGAAACTGCCCCCACTGCCCAACGAGTAAGTGAGGCTGGCAGCAGGAGGCAAGAACTTTGGAACTGATAGAAGTAACTCTGCCTATTATTCACCTTTGCTTTTTCTCCCCTCCTGCTGTGTTTGCTCCATCTTGTCTGTCTGCTCCATTTCCTTTGTGTTTTTCAGTCTCACTGGTTTTGGTTGGTTTGGGGTTTTTACTGGAACAAAGAAAGCCCAGAATATTACATTGTTTGTTTGACCACTGCACCAGTCCTCAGCACCAGCCAGCAGCATCTCCCCAGGGCTTAGGAAAGCAGGGATCTTTGCTCTTAACCTGCCTTCTGAACGGCATCTGCTCTGTGTGTGCATGAACATGATGTGCACATTACACTGACAATAACACTCAGAGGGAAGATGACCACGTCTGTCATTGCCAAGATTTGTGTGCATGTTTGATGCTGCAGTTGTGGTCATTTGAAATTCCACAAACTGAGTCCATCTTGGAAATGCAACTACTTCCTCTCTTCCCTTTGAGATTAACAGCCCTGAGGATTGCTAAGAGGGCTGAACAACTTGCTGACCTCACTGGAACTGTCAGGGCAAGTAGATAGCAGCACAGAAATTAGCATGCTAAGTGCAGGCCAGAGTTTACCTTGGGTATCTGCATATTCTTTTGATGTAGAAGGAGTATTGTGTTCTCCTCAGTGCTTGGCTACAGAAGCATTTCTCCTGCAGTAAAACCAGGTTTAATAATTAGCTGCTTTTCCACCTCGGTGGCTTTAGCAGGCTTCAGTGTGTGGACTGCAGATCATGACACTCAGGCTGCCTGGAAAGGAAAAGCTGGAGGAGACCATTTGCCTCCAAAGGCTTCATCTCTCTCAGATAAGCAGGAGTGAGCATGAGGCTCTGCTTGCTGCTGCTCCTGTCACTTTGCTGCAGGCAGGAGGGTCCCCAAGCACTGGTGCTATCCCTCCAGCACAGAGGGATGACCTCTGCAGGGTTCCCTTGCTGGCCAGAGCAGATAATGTAGGAACATGAAACTGAGCTGCCTCCAGGTTTGGGTTACATGGGGCACATCAGTCACTCCTCAAGCTCTGTAACTGGGGCAGGGAGCACTGGAGGCTGAGTGCCTGGCTGGAGCCCAGGGCAGGCTTTACCACCAGTGGACCTGCCTTTGGGCAACCCTATGGATGCTTTCCATAGGCTAAACGTGATGAGGGACCAACAGACCCTTCTTTTACCCATGGGTGGATTAGGTGGCACGTGAACTGCTGTGTTTTGGCTATCAGGGAAGGATGTCCATGTGCAAGGAGCTGTGTTACCATCCTGAGGAGCACAAACAGGCTGTGTGACACAGTTACAGCAGGCAAGGAGAGACTTAAGGAGGTCAGGAGGACACTGGTGTGCAGGGGTAGGATGAATCATCTCAATAACAAGAAGGCTCAGTCATGCTTGTAGGAAGCACTGGGCCGTGCAGCACTGCCAATTGCTAGATGAGGCTGGAGCCAGTGCCAGGAACCCATTACATGTGAAGTAACAACAGAGATGGAGCAGCTCCTCCCAGCCCACGTGCTGGCTGCATGCTGCCATTCCCAGCATCTCAGCAGTGTGCACACCCGATTCCTTGTGCGCCCACACAGACAGTGTCCTAGAGGGGAATCCACTGGTGTGGGTGCCTCCCATGGAGGACTGTGTCAGCCCAGCCTGATTCCTCGGGGAAACATGGACACATGGATGCTCTTGGGTGTCTTTCTGTGAGCGTACAGGCTGCAATCAAGTCTCCATGAATCTGAAATATGTGGGAAGCATTTTTCCCACTTAGGATTAAACATAGAAGTGTTGGCTATCATTACTAACAAGCAGAGAAGCTCTGAAGGCCAGCTTGGAAAAGATCTAACTCATTGATTTTTAACAGTTAGTATCTATCTCTATATGTATTTTGATAGTGCTTATAGTGATTTTATATCACTACAATGATACAGTGCACGTACCAGTGCATTAACAACACTGGTGTGCTGCGATGCTGCTCATCAAATAAGGACATATTTTGCCCATTTACCTATTCCCTTTTTTCATAAGAATCTCTTCCTATAGTGAAATTTCCAAGAAAGAGGCTCTGGTTTCTCTAATTAGCAAACCCACAAAGTCTGTCTATCATGTGGCTAATGAAAAACTTTTTGCATAAGAGCTTGAAATACAGCAGGAAAAATACCTTTATCCCCACTGTTAACTAAGCAGATAATAGACACTGTTAGTCAATAAGGGAGATGGAGCACATATTTCACAAACAGATTACTTGGGAACTTGATGGACAAGTTCCATCGGGTCAGTTCTTCTGATCGGTCAGTTCTTCCATCGGACAAGTTCTTCTCAGGTCAGCCACGGTGCCTGCCGTGTTTCATATTTGCTTTGTCATCTTGGCAGTGGTACAGATAGGTTCCATTGGCTCTGCAGCTACTGTGGCATCATTTCATCATCCTGTGCTGATGTGAACTTTTGTTTCCCTAAACATTAAGGCAGAAACATCTGGCTAGATAGAAGCAGGTCAACGCAAAGAAAGCTTTCAGGAAGCAGTGTTCCCAGTTGCTATTTTGCTAGGAGAAAAGCCATTTATAATGAATTGTATAGAATTAGTCTGTAAGATTTAGGTTAAGGTTTTCTGAACACTCATGCCTGCAGTGGGGCTCCTCCTTGCTTCCTCACTACATAAACGACCTGCTTTCCAAAAGCAGCCACCACTCCTCTTAGCTTCTAAGACTGATTAAATCAAAACACCTCCTCTACGCCCGTTAATTTTAGCTTGGAGACACAGCTTTGAACAGCACATTTCTGCTGTATTAGTATAAGCACTGGTATTAACAAGATGGGCCACTGGAGTCTACTCTTCCTTCTGACATTGTTCAGTTTGTGGCATTAAAGAACTCACTTAACTCATGCTTTAATGTACAAGTAAGGAAAAATCTTTGTCTTATAATGGGCAGAACTAACACTTGGGGGCAGAAGTCGCCTCATTAACTATTGACCTAATCCCTGAGCTATTCACACCAGGTTTTCTTTACAGTCAGTGACAGAAACAGGCACTGTAAGGATGGGGTTCATCTAATCAAGTCCATACCACTGTAGGAGGAGATAAACCACGCTGCAGGCTCCACTGACAAAGCTGATTAGATCTCTGTTGGCTCTAAAAGGGAGGCTCGTGATCTGAAGACGTTTGTGTGTTAGCTACCAATTCCCAGGCATGAATCCCTCCCTTATTGTGGAGCTGAGGCTGTGGTTTCATGATCAGCATCAGCAGCTGTGGGCTGCTGCCAGTTCTCTGTCACACACTTTTCCCTGCCCTAATCACATGGCTCCATGCGTCAGCTCCAGCAGTCCTGCAGCCCTGGTAAATAGGAATAAGTTGCTGAACTGGCTGAAAACTAATGCTGAAGAAGAAGAATTTGGTTTGGGTTGTGCTGCCAGGCAGAGCTGATGCCCCTCATAGCATCATATGTCCTAATTCCTAGCTCTAAGGTCTGCCTAGGGACAGGAATGTCACTTCTGAAGAGAAAAAGTGAACTGCCCTTTTTGGAACCTGGTTTTACTTGGACAAGCTTAAGTTGACCACAAAATAGCCTCTGTGGAAGGCAGTTCTGAAAATGAACAGATTTAGTTGCAGAGCATAAAGTTAACGTGTTTATGGTTACTGTCTTGGAGGGTGATTTGACAAGCATCAAATACAACTGATCCTTGAAAAGAGGTGATGAGACATAGAACAGACTTTCACGTCTCCACCCCTTTGTGGAGGCCACGACTGAGGCCTGGGGAAAGGAGCAGTGTCAGCAGGTCTCAGAGCTGGGATCACAGCATGTTCCAAATCACAGTATCAGCCCTGGGGTGAAGAAATGTTAAATGATTGGGACTGCAAAAATGCCCCTTCTGCTCTGGGCAAAGATGCCTTTCAAACAAGCCTCAGAATCTGCAGGAAATGTTACAGTGGGTGCAGACTTGCTTTCAGTAGATGCCATTAATTATATGGCATCATTTGCTAGAATGGCTTCTTTCTAGATATCTACAGCTTAGAAAGGGCAGTTTGTCACAGAACCATAGAATGGTGTGGAAAGGACTTTAACATCATCCAGTTCCAACTCCCCTCACACTAGACTCATGTAGCCCCTGTGTCCAACCTGGCCTTGAACACTGCCAGGGATGGCGCAGCCACAGCTTCTCTGGGCACCCTGTGCCAGC